>JASDQU010585403.1:86485-100698 GCA_032191745.1 Picea mariana
TTACCAAAAAGTGACATTTTGCACTTTAACCAAAGTCAAGTACAAAATAGACATAAATGACTAAGGAAAAAAAGCCAAATGACTTTCCCACATGTGCTAAGAAGGGATAACACATGGGGAACACCTCCTCAGGTACCAAATCAACAGTCCTCTCACCCACTTGATGTTGTTGTTGATAAAGGCCTCTCTCTCTCGCATGATGCTGCTGAAGAATACCCTTCTTGTTAAGGGAGAGTGTTAAAATAATGTAACTACAAAGTGTATTCTCATTATTATTTGATATATTATTCATTGGATCAATCCCCATTGCAGATTTATCATGTCAGTTATTATAAAGGACCAAATCCCCTTTTCTGGATTGGTCAAAAGATAATTGTAATAGGCAGAATAAGTAGTTGGCCCCAGAAAATATTAAAGGGGCGTTGAATTATAATAAAGGTGGTTATAACCACCCAGTTGGAGAAGTTGGCCCTGCTAGTGAAGAGACACTTCACACGTTCTAGTCTAATCTAAATAAGGAGGCTAGCGCCTCACTTAGACACAACTCACTTGCTCATTTTGAGAGACAAGTTTCAGAATTGCAGAAGAAGGAGAGAGAGTGGCACATCTTTGGGAGAGGAACTTTTGTTTTAGTTTGAGTTATCTCTTGGCATTATATTGGCTATCTATAATAAGGAAGTTTTACTGGGTTTTCTTCCCCTAGAGGGTTTCCCAAGATAAAAGTTGTGTCTCTTGTGACTGTGTATTTCTCAGTGATCTTGTATTATGCTATTGTTATATATTGAAATGCAAAGAACTATAATAATGGATTAAACGTTAACATATCTTCTTTCCATCAATTTATTTCCATTGTTTTTTTCATTAATTTTTACCATTTATTGTTTACGTGGATCTGTTATGGACATTGAATTTCCTTGTTGGTCACATGTTTGAAAATTATTGTGCATGCATGTAAACTTTTGCTCTTCTCCTCACATAGGCATCGACTCGGTGGATGATAGAAGACCTTCAGTGTGGACTGCACTTTTTTAGTCCCCCTACAGTGTTGACATCAGTGACACAAATGTATCCAACAATATCCCCTTACTATGTTGACATCAATGACACAAACTATCCAACTGGAATATTCACCAATACTGAGAGGGGGGGGCTGAATTAGTATTGAGCATCGTTTACCATTTTCAATCAAAACTTGTAAACATTACATTATCAACAATTACATTCACTTATGATTTCATTTAACATATCATAAACATATAACCACATATGCATAATACACAAGAATGTTACATGGAAACCCAAATGGGAGAAAACTATGGAACACTTTTTAATATATATCTTCAGTATTACATTCAAAGGAAGCACCAACTTCCAAACTTCTCCAAAACCAGCTGGAAGGAGGCACCAACCTGAAGGAAGCTACAACTCCTTGAATTCTCCAGCACTAATTGGAAGGAGGCTCCAACCTGAAGGAAGCTATGACTCCATGTATTCTCCAGCACCAACTAGAAGGAGGGTCCAACCCCCTAGTTTACAGGCTCTAACCTGAAGGAATATCCAAATCCCTTTATTCTCTGGCTCCAACTGTAAGGAGGATACAAACCCCTTTCCTTTCCCCTTCCTTCTTGAAATATAAATTTAGACACATCGTGTCATTGTTGTTTTCACTGATACATCATCATCATCAAAACCAAAATCAACCTATTACTATAACTTTCACCGATACTGATACATCATCATCATCAAAACCAAACTCAATTGTCACTATAACTATCACTAATATCGATACATCATCATCATCAAAATCAGATCCATCCCAATAACCACAAATATTATGCCAATATCACCAAGAACATCTCCAAATTATGTGTTCAAAATCACCATGATATGCATCAAACTACATGCCAAAGATATGATTCAATCATGTGCCAAAACATCCATAATATTCCTCAAACAATGTGCCAATCATATGCCAAAAATATGTCTCAAGCATGTACCAAAATTTCTAAGATGTGCAACAAGCATAAACCATGATCTCCAAGACATGTCAAGCATATACCAACATCTCCAAGATATGCCTCAAACAATGTGACACAATATTCAAGATGTACCTCAAACCATGTGCCAAAACCAAGATACAAATCATGTGCCAAGCCATCCAATATGTACAACAAATCATGTGCCATGTCCCTCAAATCATATGTCCAAGATCACAAAGATATGTCTCTATCCATGTGCCAAATACCTCAAACATGTGCCATAACCTCCAATATACAATCAAAATATATAGAATAACATACCTTTTTCACATGATAAAAACCTAGTGCATTTAAGATCTTAGAAAATCATACCTTTCTTAACTTCAGCATCAAGAAGAAAGCACCATCTTTAAACCCTTCCTCAAACTTTCCTCAGCCTCGCAGGACGAAACTGGGCAACTAGCAGTGCATCGCTTAACAAGTGTTGTGCAAGTTGTGGGGTCCTTATGGGACACCCTATACCTGACCCATGAGGGTCTGACCGATTAGTGTTACCATAAAACCTTTTCGAATCTGCAGCTCAGATACATCCTTCTTCAAACTCCTCTGCTACCTCAGATTCACTAAGAGATCACATACTTGATTGATTTCTTAGTTGTTATGAGAGGCTTTTTGATGTGTATTTATACCCTTCCAAGTAACTTCTTTAGTTTACTTTATGGTTGACCTATAACTTCTTGTTTCAACCATTTTTCTCCTTTTCTTCATTTTGGGTCCGACATATAACTTATTTTTGTGACCATGTAGGGGATTTTTAACTGTACTTACGGGTTGCATCTTTAAGAGGGTATAACTTCTCAACCATGGGGAACCACGTGGCGTACCACATACCATTAGAAATGAGATGACGAGGACTATGCACCTATGAGATTTTTTCATGTATTTGAAATTTCCTTCACTCTCTTTTTATCCAATCAACTTTGGGCTTCATGACCACACATTATTCTTAGGGGCTTCTTTGACCATACATTGTAACTTCTATGTTTAACCACTAGGGATTCTTGTATACTTATTCAAAGCATATTATTGTGAGGGTCATGATTAGAGCTACGCTATAAGGGGACCACTTTAGATATTCCTTCAAATAAACCCATCACTTCTATGGGATTTTAGAATTCTTCTAGAGTTGACATCAATGATAACTAAATCATTTCTAGGGGCTTCTAGACTTCTTTTTGGGTTGAGATCAATGAAAACCAATTCTCCAACAGTAATAACAACATATTTTGAATCATATTTATCCTTTAGACTAGTTATGATCAAAATTTGAATTTGTTTCTACTAAATTTGAGATGACTTCAATTTTATTGAATTCTAGTTCAACAAATATTTCCATTAAATCATTAGAAATGTATTTTTAAATTTAGAAAAATTAAATATAAAGCTAAATTCAAAAATAAATATGAAAAAATCATAATTGCTCTTCATAAATTTAAATATAATCTAAAATATTTATTAAACTCTCATTAAAGTATTTATTTGTAAGTCGAAAGATTTTTATTTTATATTAATTCATTTTTAATTAATTTTTTCAATGTTTTCAAAAAAACAATTTATTAAATTCAATTTTTGGAAAACTATGAATAAATTTCAAATATCATCCTTGAAATTTTGTATAAGCTTCTATATTTACTATGTTGAAACACATTTCCACTTTTGATTAAAAAATAAATAAAAACTATAGAATACAAGGAGAAACAAAAATCATAAAAATAATCATATAAATTTAAAAATAAATAAACCAATTAAAACTTAAAGATAAAAATTAAAAAAAAATAAATAGAATAAACATAAAAAAAAATTATATAATAAATAAAAGATAAAATCCAAACCAGAGGGAGAAATAAAAAAGTCTAAAAAAATAAAAGCTAGTATATACTAAAAACAAAAGATGGAAATAACTTAAAGTAAATAAACCATGTCACTTCACTTAAAGTATGAATAAAAAGAAAAAAACAAACGCATGTGAAAAGTGGAAAATGAAGGGGAAAACAATCACAGAGAAAAACAAAGCAAAAACTAAGCACATGAAACATTCTACAAGTTCTTATTTTGAATAATGGGAAGCCAAGTTTTGCATAGCTTAAGGCCATCATCCTTATATATATATTTTCTTTCACAATTTTTTTCCTTTCCAATTATTAATTCTATATAATAAAATATTTTATTATTTTATGTAAATTTCCAAAATATTTATGGCGTGACCTATTTACGTTAATATATTATTTTATGTAATAAGTTACCAAAAATCCAGATCCAACGATAGGCAACAAATTCCAAGCCCTCGCCAACCAACCTGAAGGAGCAGACAACATAGTGGAAGAGGATCAACCCACTCCCAAAAGGAAACACAAAGATCCAAAGAAACACAAAGAAAGTGATCAACCCCACGACCTAAGAAACACTGGAATCAATACTCAAGACAAATCCTCATCAAAACCCTCTTAGTAAATCCCTTCCTCCTCAACATCTCAAGACTTTGATATTTTAATGGATGAAGAAATGGAAGATCTAGATCTGAGAGAGCTTGATCTCCTAGGATTAGAAGAAGCACGCAAAAAAAATCTTTTCATGCGATCCCTCCAAGTCAGATCCATCTACTCAAGGAAGTCCTTCACAAATCTAGGATGCATTCATGCCTGGGACTCCAGAACAACACTCCCATAGATTCAAAAAAAGAAGCCAAGGACGCTAAAAATAGAGGACACAAAACTGATCTACAATGCATCGCCATATTGGGATCTAGGTTAGTGGAATATGGGAAATACACCCAGCTTACTGAATTCTTCCCCTCTAACCCCCAATGTTCCCAATAAAATTCATATCCTAGAATGTCAGAGGAATCAACGGCCCTAGAAAACATAGAATGTTACGCACAAAGATTCTCCAGGAAAGACCCACTTTGCTCATGATTCAAGAAACCAAAAGAAACAATGACAATATAAAAATCTTTATGTCACGCCTTTAGAAACATTGTGAATTCATCTTGGTTGATGCTTCTAGTGCCTATGGGGGTCTAGAGATTATCTAGAACCCAACAGAAAATAACCTTGATGACTACATAGCCACCAAAAATTCATTTTCGACCTCCTTCCATCTGTTAGGTACTGACATCCACGACTTCATCACTAATGTGTATGGTCCCCAATCTCTGGATCAAAAATATTTTGTTTTGGACTTCCTGGACTGGTTCAAACAGGAAAATCCCAGGAAACAATGGATCATTGGATGAGACTTCAATCTAATCACCACGCTCAAGGAAAATAAAGGAGGGTGTCGCATCCTCACAACGTATGACCTCAGATTCAAAGTTTTCATTGAGAATAATAAGTTGATAGACCTAGAAACCACAAATGGAATTTACACCTGGAATAATCGACGAGGAGGTTCCTCCCAAATCCCCTCCCGACTAGACAAATTTCTAGTCTTAGAAGAAATCGCCACTTCAAGAGGCGAACTTGTCGCCACCATTCTTCCCTCAGTCGGCTCAAACCACTAGCCCATTCACATGCAATGGCACCATTACGACAACACTCTTCACTGCCCCTTCAGATTTGACAATTTTTTGCTAACTCACCCAAACTTCATGTTCATGATAAGAGATTGGTGGTCATCTAATCATACTATAGGCTCCTCCAAAGTTTATAGATTTCAACAAAAAATCAAAAGGATAAAACAACATTTAAAATTATGGAACAAATCCACCTTTGGTAAAATCTTCAGCACCAAAATCTGCTTGGAAAAGGAGATGGACACATGGAAACAAAAAATCATCAAAGCAGGTTGCACGAAAGAGCAAGCCAAAAAGGAAAAGGAACTCCAATACCAAATAAAATACAGGTTCAAACAATAAGATGTCCTATGGAAGAAAAAATCTAGAATCTTCTGGCTAAAAGAGGGAGAACGCAACACCTCCTTCTTCCATCGCTCCACTATCCAACATAGAATGCACAACATAATATATTGTCTTAAAAAGTAAGATGGATCCAGGTTGGAATCCCACAATGATATCGAACAAGAGTTGGTTTCCTACTGTGAGGATCTCCTCTCTTAGGAAAATCAGTCCAGAACAGAAGCCATCCAACTTGTCACCAATTAGATCCCCTTCTTAGTCACTGAACACCACAACACCTCCTTATTTCACCCAATCACACTTCAATAGGTTACCGCTGCAGTCAGTCAAATGAAGGAAGGAACAACCCCTGTCCTTTATGGTTTCACCATCATCTTTTTCCACTCCTGCTAGGACCACTTGAAGCAAGATGTATTGGAAGTTGTGGATGAATCCCGCAACAAACAATGGGTTCTACCAGCTCTCAGTGCCACCTTTCTCACCTTAATCCCCAAATAAGAAAATGCTTCTACTCCAAGTAAGTATCATCCCATTTCTCTCTGCAATGTAATTTATAAGATCGTCAAAAAAGTTATTTCCAACAAATTAAAACCTCTTCTCCCTCTTCTCATATCTCCTAAACAAACCATCTTTGTGGAGGGTAGAAAAATTATGGATGACATCATTCTAGCACACGAAGTCATCCATTCTCTAAAAATCACCAAAAAACATGGGATGTTGCTTGAGTTGGACCTTTCCAAAGCTTCCGACCACCTCATCTGGGACTAAATTGAAAAGACTCTCTTAGATTTTGGTTTCAGCATGGATTGGGTGTGTTGGATTCACTCTCTTCTGTCCTCATCCTTCTTCTTTGTCTTGTTCAATGGTTTTCCTTCCACTACATTTTCTCCCTCCCGTGGCATTCGCCAAGGGGACCCTCTCTCCCTTTTCCTCTTCATTCTCATGGACGAGGTCCTTGGTCACATGATCAACAATGCTCTCTCTACAAACTCTCTCAAAGGTCTTATTCTCCACAATAATCCACCCTTGACCCATCAACAATTCGTTAACACCAAATTTCTTATGGCACATCCCTCTATACAGGAGGCAAGGTCCCTTATTACCATTCTAAACACATTATCCAAATCTTTCATAGCCTTTATTAACCTTGAAAAGTACCACATCTTTTTCTTTAACACCCCCTCTACTACGCAAAGAAATATTTTCATAATTCTAGGCTTCTCCATCTCCTCCCTCCCCTCAAAGTACTTGGGTGACCCCTTGATCGACTCAACCCTCAAACACTCCTCCTAGAAGGAAATCATTGACAATTTGATTCAAAATCTCTCTTCCTATACCTTGTAATCCCTTAACATGGCAAGATGTCTTGTTCTTATCAAATTTGTTCTCCAAACTATACCTTTATATCTCTTGTCCATGCTTGCTTCCCCCAAATATGTCCTCAGAGCTATAAGGAAACTTTAGCGCACCTTCCTCTTGGGGGGTGACATCAATACCCCCAAATGGGATCTGGTCAAATGGGGCAAGGTATTCCTACCCAAATCTATGGGAGGCGTGGGACTAAGGGATCCTGCCAAAAGAAATGAAATACTTAGTGAAAAAATGTGGTGGAATTAGGTTTCAAACAATTCCATCAATTGGGCTCACTTCTGGAATGGGAAATATACAGTTGACTGGGATCCTCATAATTTGATTCATTTCACCTATAACACTCAAGGCTCTCTCATCTGGAATTTAGCAAAGCATCAATGTGACCTCATCCAACAACATAACTTCTAGGAGATTCACAATGGTGTGTACGCTAACTTCTGAACTGAAACCTAGAAACAACTTCAAAGTATAGAAAAATCTCATAAACTTACCCCCCCAAGTCTCTCATCCTCCCATAGGAGACCCAAAACTCGGGGATCTTTGGCGATCATAGGATCAACAAGATTTTAGACACTAGAAATCCCTTCAGAACCTGCTCCCTTATCTTCCAGACGAAAAAATCAGAAGCATCAAGAAAGATATGAAAAAGTGAAAAATACACACAAGTGAGGACCTTGACAAAATTTGATGGGGGTACCACCCGCAAGGAACCTACACATTCAAAGAATCCTACTGCCTCCTCCTTCCCACCACACCAGAACTAGTCGAACCACATTGGAGAAACCTATGGAATATTAGAACGTGGCCCAAGATTTCAATCTTCATTTGGCTGACTCTCCACAGACAAATCTTGACTTGGGGGAACATCCTCAAGAAATGTTTTTTCTAGTCCTTCTCATTGATCCCTCTGCCCCGACCATGAGGAAACTATTGATCACCTTCTAGAAAGTTTCCCCATCTCTAGTCGACTCTGGGATAACATCTCTATCTTATGCAGAATATTCAACCGGGTTCATGGAGATATAGATCAAGCACTCAAAACATGGGTGGGAAATCCTTTTCACAATCCTATTATCAATCATCTTTGGAAAATCTTCCTAGGATTTATCATCTGGAATATCTGGAAGGAATCAAATCAATGGATTTTTTAAGGAACCTCCTCCTCTAAAGTCCTCCTCTGGATGACTTGCAGAAAACACCTTTTGGAAATGTCCCTTCTCCACCCTTGGATAGAATAGGATTTCAAAGTTCCCTGAAGGAAGTTTCCATATTACTCCACTAGGGCATCTCACCATCTCCTCATTTGGGACTTACAACTTAGTATCCCTTTTCTCCCTCTAGTCCCAATATCTGGAGTTGTCCCCTTCTTGGATTATTCAAATTCAACTTCAACGACGCTTCCAAAGTTAACCCTAGACTTGTTGTCTTTGGCAGAGCCTTTAGAAAGAGCTATATAACTATCCTCTATATATTCTATGGATCCATCGATCACGATAGTAATAATTCAGCAGAACTCTCATGCTTAATCAATGGTATTCAAATAGCTACTCAACAAGCTCTCTTCCCACTCATTATTGAAGGTTACTCTCAACTTATCACCTCCGTAACCATCTGTCTTAAAAACGAATCTTAGAGAAGCAAAGTTTCACCCAACTGGAGACTGGATCAAAAAATTCAAAGGATTTGTCTTCTTCTGGATCAACTATGTAACATGCCTCTCTTATGTGCACTGAGTGAACTTATTCTTCGAGGACACTTGCTTGCAATTGATCCAGATTATTATACTATTGGGCATTTGATTATGATTATGAGGTGTTATGGATTGATGACATGTTATTTTGTTGTATTGACATAGACAAGTGATATTGACTCAGTTTTATTGAGTATGAAAGATTTTGGACCTCAAGGATGCAGAGGCATTGATGAAACCCCTTGGACTCCGGATCGAGTCGGGGAGTGGAATATTGAGGTTTGATTGTTGTATATATGACATTTGTGCATATGATTAGATGATATGAATATGGATGTTATTTTTGACATGATTCATTGATGATGCAGGCTGACGATAGCTTGTCTACCAGACTCACATGTGGAGTAGAGGGGTCATGCATGATAACAAGAGACGTTGAGGGAGAGGTGTGGACAACATACCTGCCACAGCCTACTAGCACTCCCGCTGTGGCTCGAAATGTAGGTTAACGATTAGCTAGTTTGAAAAGACCCATGATACCGTGAGGGCCAACTGCGACAGTCGCTCGCAATGATTCTAAGGGGCGCACAATAAGGCAGGGGATTTATTCCTTAGAGGCCCTTAGTCTCCCACAAGATCACCTGACAGAGTATTGAATCCAGGGGTTTTTGATGTATACTAATTCAGTCAAGAGGCGAGTGGCACCCTTGGAGCATGTAGTGCGTCCTGAAGGGCATGTCATGCAAGAAAGACAAAAAGAGGTGAGTGGCACCCTTGGAGCACATAGTGCGTCCTGAAGGGCATGTCACGCAAGGGAAACAGAATGAGGTGAGTGGCACCCTTGGAGCACTTGGTGTGTCCTGAAGGGCACGCCCCATTGTTAAATAATAAGTGAATAAACCTACATGGCCTTAGAACGAATAATGTGATAATAAAGATTAAAAAACATTTTCCCTAATAAAATTTCACCCAGCCTAGGAATTTAAAATCTAGGTCTAAGAGATACTTGTGGAAAGAAAATAAAAAATAAATAAATAATTATACTAATAATCACATTAAAAATATGACAAAAAGGGGGTAAAAAACTCGATTAAATTATTAAAATCAAATTATGGAGGGATTTAAAATTTTAAAAGGGAAATAATTGTTTGTCACATGTGCTAATTAAAATTTTTACTAAAATGAAAAAGGGGGGAAAAGCGTAAACTCTACACTTACTAATCTGAGTTTTAGATACAAAGGGAAAGAGGGAAATTTAAAAGATTTAGTAAACTAAGGGGAAAAGGGGGAAACATAAAGAGAAAAGGGAAACATAAAGAAAAAGCAGAATGACTAACTTGGCAAGGAATCTTGACTTTAAGAACTTTCTAAATTGAACTCAACTAGTAATTTAGTAAGGGGGTGAGTCATTAAATTTTGTGAGGGAATATGGGGACACCTAGAAGAGATTCTAGGAATGCTTTTAGTTGGGTGAGGGAAATATGAGTAATTAATTAATTAATGAAATTAATTTCTGGTGCAATGAAGGGGATGGGTGACACATGTAAGGGGAAGATTTTTCTGAATCAAATATTGGGAATTAAATTAAATGGGAATTTGGGAAAGAAAATGACTTAGAAACTCTATATAAAGGAGGGAGAAGGAGGAGGATGGATCTCTTCTGTTATGAGTAACGTTACGTTGCAGAATTTTAGACTTGAATGACTTAGCTTGTGAGAGTTGGGATACCCAACTCGGTGAGGAGTGGTAGCTCAGCCTTGCGACGCAAGCTGGGAGCTAGTTATTCTCTGGTTTAGTGTCTGTGGCCTCTTTGCGGCTCGGGGGGCTAAGGGGTTAGAAGAGTACCCCTAGCATTGGTTGGGAGGTACTGGTGAAGTCTCATCGGTCGGCAAGTTAGAGCTGCATGGAGCGCACGGGACAACGACTCAGAGTAGACGACTTGGCCTACGATACACTTACTTTTATTCTACATGGTAGATTATTATTATACCTTATGCTTTCATTTCTGTACTTTTATTTGGGTAAAGAAAATGTTGACATAGCATTTAAAACGAGAAATTAAATTTCCCCATAGCCTTAAGCTCGCTATTTGACTTGATTCCCTTGGCATTCGATCCCTGAATGTTGTGGCTTCCCTTTTGGTTTTGTTGATTTTTGTGAAAAGGTGTGATTTTTACTTCATCCTCATCCCTAATTCATTAGTCCATGCCTGAGCAGTCAGCCAGGAGCCGAATCGACGATCGTCACTTCGGTGCACAATGGCCTATAGATTCTAATGCCCTGTGTTTCTGTGCATGGATGATGAGCGAAGGATAGTTGTCATTTGTCTACCCCTGCTAATTGTTCTTGGATGATTGATGGTCTTTGCGCCTTCTTGTGTTGAGTAATTCTACCATTGTTATGATTCATATCCCCAAATTTTTAACTCTGTGTTTTACCTACATCTTGATGGACAAATTACTTATCTTTTTACTCTGAAATTTTACTTCTTACAATCTGGCGAATTTTCACTCTGCAATTTAATACCTTGACTGTAAATTTTTCCTCTACAATTGTTTATAGTTCGAAGGCGAATAGCTCTGTGTCTTAAATCCATATTTTTCTCTAAGATCTATCATTTGTAATGGCATTTTCCTCTAAGTTTTCGATACACTAAACCTCGAAATGTTTTCTCTACGTTTTAGTAGATATGATGGAAAACATCCCTTACAATTCAACACATTCCTTTGCTCTGCGTTTAAAATTATTTTGGTCTGCGATTTAATTTTTCTCTACAATTTAATGTAATTCATGGGTGAACTAACATAGGCAAATTTACCCTTTTGTTTTTACATTCTTCAGAATGTGATTATCACTTCCTTGAGCGTGATTTTCCCTCTACTTGACTGCAATTTTTTTTTGCTAAAACTCAACACCATCCTCATATTAAGATCCAACAATTTATGAAACTTAACAACGATTCTCTACTGTGACCATCACTGTGGTTTCCCTCTACGAATCAACCGATCTTGAGGGTGAGTTTACATAGAAAAATTAACCTTTAATTATACAATCTTAGGCAACGAATTTAATACTTATGAGTGTGCCTGTGATTGTTGTATATATGTGTGAGTTGCATTTTTTCATTGGCTGCTTAGTGTTACAGTGAATTTTTATGATAACCACAACAATCTCCACTGACGTCTGACTGCAAATTCCCCCTTTTCTTTTACTAGCAATCCCATTTTTTTTTACCCAACAATGTTTTTTACTTAACTCATCGACCTCCTTAGACATAAATTATATATAGTGATCTTAAATTTTGCAGCGAATTTTATGGTTGTGTGGCTATGTTGAGTTAAACAACAATTCATGGACAATAATAACATAGACATAAATTCTAAATTACAACCACCTCCTCATTACTTTGCTTTACTAGATTTTTACCTTACAGCCACATCCACATGGCTACATTTGTGATTTAATATTTTACATGGAAATAATAAGGAGATTTAATGAGTTACCCAATAGCCACACCCACGTTATTGGTTGGGAGATTCACCTTTTCCTTACATGACAACATTAACCTTATGTTCACTCTCGGTGTACATTACTAGGGATAGTGTTCATTACATAAGAATTTTAATATAGCATTAATACATAGCATATATAAATGGCATGTTATGTAGCTTATAATACTTACAGGTTTGTGATCTATGCAGCCATTTTAGTGATAGCGGTGAGTGATAGAAATTCTAGTAGTAGCAATTAATGTACACAGGGATACTGCAGAGATATCACGTTTATGCGACCAGTCTCATACTTAACATATGGAAGTAGCTCACAAGCAGCCATATAATAATTACTTCCAACAATATTAATAGACTTCCACCACACATTAAATGTATGTAATGATCCCAAGCCATTATGACAGGATCATCACGGTTTTCGGTGTCTTTTAAAACTTTTATGGTTGTGGCATTTCGTTAAACACTTTGTTGATCTACTTGTTTAGGTGTGTTTACTTGCAAGATGGCCTCTTGATTTCGGCCTTAGGGTTTACTGATGTGTTATATATGATTTGCAGCAATAAACAAGAAGATATAACCATGGAACATACCTCAACCATATGCAATATGATATACAAGCCAAAACATCTCAAAACTGGTTTTATTCATGAAATAGAGAAACTTGCTACAATGAAGATGCCGATCTAGAATGCTCAACAGATGGCCAAGAACATAGAGAATAGATCTACTACAAAATGCTCCAATATAAGACTACAATAAGTCTCCAAAGTACGGATATACAATGAATATTGAATACAAGTAGATCTGGGCTGTAAGAATGCTAACCCCCTAGTAGGAAGGTTCCACACCCTGCTAGATAGCTGAAGCTCCTCAACAATTCTGCCCTACTGCCAAAAGTGTCAAATCACCCCAAGAAATATGCCAATTGATAGATCGGGAAAATATAAGGACAACCCGGGTTCCCAAATCTCCAAAGTCACTCTCAAACCCTGTGGATCTGAACTCCTCCACTGAATGGTGCACCCCCCTAGATGCCTGAAACCCTAGATAATTCGGGTTGGGTGAATGAGACCTCCAAACCTCCTGAAACTCTCCAAAATGATAGATCAGGCAATCACAAACATCTAGAAGAAGTTTCAAGGTTAGATATGAGGTATAGCCTCCTAGATATGAAAATCACTAAATCACCAAATCATACTCTCTCTCTCAAAGCCGTCCCAACCTGTAGATGATGATCTAGTCGTGGTAACTCCTCAAGAATGGACTAGATCTGATTTCCAAAGCCCTGTAATGAATACCCAGGTGATAGAATCTCCAAAAATCCCTGCCAATCACCTACAATGAATCTCTCTCCAAGAATAGTGTGCCCCCCTTACTGGAACCCCCAACTGGTGTGCCCTCTCTCTATCTGCACAAGTAACTGATGTGCAATCCTCTTGCAACTAATTAGATCTGGAACTAGAATGGTGTGGGAGAGTATTGCATCTCTGAGACCAAGATTGGGACAATATAGGTGGAATCTTTCACCACCGAATTGTCCTCCAGTGTTTGTTAAGTCAAAACCCTCAAAACCCCCGATGTTGGGCTCACTAGCTAAAAGACAAATATCAAAATATGATCATACATGAATGAATGAGTAGAGTCCCTTGCCTTCCCTTTATAATTTTTGTCTCCTCTTGTCCCTCCAAAGTGACTTTCATTTTATTACCATTTAATTAATTAGTTAAATCACTTTAATTAATTAATTAACC
>JASDQU010585404.1:1953-49407 GCA_032191745.1 Picea mariana
TTGGATACTCTTTATTCGGTTATTTTTTCAAATCCTTTTTTGGGTCTTCACTATCTCTCGTTTCTCATCTGTTCCAAAATCTAAATTAGAGCAACTGACCTCCCCAAAAGGTCCAAAATTGTTCGCTAGAGATACCATGAGGAGGTCCATGTTGCGAGAGATATAAATGAATTGTTCTTCCCGCCTCACAAATATATCTCCTGCTACATCCCGATGGTTTTTATTAATGTACTCATTTTCCATGGCTTGGGTTCTGTAACTTCCTTCTTAAGCTAATTCCTGGATCTTGCAACTTCCCATCAAAAAAACCCCAAAGAAAATTTTTGTAACACCAATATGATTTGTAAACTGTCAGGCATATTCCACTGGAACAATTTGTCACAACATATCTTGTATTATACCAAAATATTTTATTATGCAGGTTTATTTCCTTATATCTTAGATTCATTATCACTAGATTATTACTGAAATTTATGAAAATAATTGAAATACAAAAATGAAAGAAAAAAAAAATGAACAAAATATGTATCTTGGGAAACCTAAAATGGGATAAAACCTATCTAGAAGGTTAGTCCTATGACATGTTCTTTTTTCTTCAATTATAAAAGGAAAGTACAAAGAAATGGTCACTCACTATAGGGTTTCCTTGGACACCGTGGCTTGAATGGCTACTCCATAATATTATTCTTCCTCTTCTATTATCTCAAATCCCACTCCTAGATGTTTTGCTTAACTATGGAACAAGTACAATGCTAGAGATTGGAATCCCCTCTCTTCCTAGTAGCCTGATATTTAACATAGCTTGATAATGGTCTAGGGTTAGTGTTTTTGCATCCTCAACCCTCAATTTGTGTTAGGGTTTTGAAACTTCTAGAATATTCTTAAAATTTCACATGTGACTAACCCTACATGTGTGAATAATGGGGGTTAACATGGCATCCACTCAGTACCATGGTGGTCAATAAGGCAGGTCAACTCATGAGAGGCATAACTTCCGCATATAGACTTTGTTTGAGGTGATTTATTCACCGTTTGAAAGGTCTCAGTGTATAGAACAATATCGAGGGGCTAAGAACTATTTTTGTAAATTTTTGACACCAAAAATTTCCATTTGATGCCTCAAAATAGCTCTAGAAGGTTCCATATCCCAAATCTCCATACTGGGACTTGCCACTAAAATGTACCTTGCAAGCTAGTTCCGTCAAATTTTCCACCTAGAAAAGTACCAAGATAGATGAAAAATCATATAATGAACCAATCTATATCACAAATATGGAGATTCCAATAAGGATGAGAAGAATAAAGGAATGAGGGAAAACTGAAAAGACTGTAGCAACTACACATGTGTGCAAGGACCCTAATAACCATTGTGATTATTTGAATATTGATGGTCACATAAAAGAACAATGTTGGAAACTAAATCCAAGGTTGAATCCCAATTATCATAAGCAAGAGTTGTCCAAGAAAAATAATCCTCTAATGGAAGCGACAAGTGAGATATAAAGAATCTTATATCTTTGGATGAAAAGATAGTGTACACAATTGTGCAAAAGGAGGTGAACCCGAGTAGCCCACATCACAAAGAGGAGATGGAGATAAATAATCTATTCCATATGAATATTCACATAAAGAAGAACAAACTAGATGCTCTATTCAATTCCTGTTTACAAGAAAATCTCCTTGTAGAGTACCTAAAATAAGCTTGGTTTATAAATGCATGATCACCCTCATCCATACCCTTCAAGTTGGGTAAATAAGGATGTAGATTTATAAGTTACCAATAAATGTAAGATTATATTTTTCATCCATGAAAAATTTATTGATGAAATAGAAGTTAATGTAGTGCCTCTTTGTAATGACCCAAATGCTTAAATTATCATAATAGAACATAGGTACACACCATGTACAATGTTGTTCCTGAGATTTGTATCAGGATCAAAGAACAATGTCATGCATTCAAAATAATAATATTTGATTTTTAAAATGCATTTCTACCTTTAGTTTAGAATGAAATTTCAATACTCTTATAATTTGGAAACACAGAGGCAATATCTCTTTCCTTGAGATTTATCAATAATCAAGAGAAGAGATGGAAAGAAGAATAAGAGTAAAACAAATTGGCAAACAAAGCAAGGTATCTGATTCTAATAAATCTTACTTTATTTTCAATAATAGAAATATGGAATGTGTGTCTAAAATATGGAATAAAATAAGAACAAATAAAAAGATACAGGTCTTGTTCCACTCTCATCAAAACATAGGAAAATATATACCTGAATAGATGTCTAATAAGTAAACTGCAATAGATGTATTACTAAATTGCAGTCGTTCATTTCTTAAACACCATAGAGTGAAAAATGATAATGAAAGTAGTAACACATAGAAAACACATCACTCAAAGAAATAAGAAGTACAATCTCTTTATTTATGTAGAAATTTCTACTAAAAAGTCTTTCTTCACAACAGGAAAGAAAAATCCCTCTTCATATCTCAAATGTATATATTTATACAATTTATTCCTAGAAAAAATCGGTTAGACTCCACATTTCTAGATCCTAAAATACAAGAAAATCCTCCGAATACTTGATTAACATCAAACTAAATATTACAAAGTAAAATATTTAAACATCTGTCATGATTCTTGAAACATCATCCTTGCTGGCTGCTTCAAGGCTTACCTTTTATTTATTTTCTCATAGATGCAACTTCTTTATGTTGATCTTTGTATTGAGAGTTCATATTCAATAATGCAACTACGAACTTAGGGGGCACTGTATTAACATTTAATTCAAAGTTAAAAGCCTTTATATGTATCAATGGTAAATTCTTTTGTACTCTGACCGTAGCTTGCTAGGTACTTTGGCACTGTAAACTGTGTTTGACCAGGAAATGGTTTAAAGTATGCAAGTTGAATTGACTCATCTATTGGATGGCATCTTTATCCTTTTCTCTGTTTTATTCAAATTTTTCTTTTTTCATTAACATTGAGAGTCCCAATAATTGAATGAACATCATCGAGGTCAATATCATCCATTTCTACGTCTAGAACTAATAGAGTATTTAAACAAGCTTCCTCTACTTCTCTGGCCAATATTTTACTCTCTTCAAGATTATTTTCCCAAGTCTTTTGTTTCCATTTCACCTTTTAACTGTTCAAGCTCTGAAAACTGAGCAATTCCTGACACATTTAAACTTTGATTCCACATCATCAATTCTTGAAACTTGGATCTTGTATTGACTAACTCTTTTTCTTTATCAACAATGATTTGTAATGAGTCATTGATGACAAGATATTGTTTTTGAATAATCTCCAAGATTTCACAAAAAATGTCTTGGGATGACTGTAATCCATCATTAACTTCAAGGGCCCGTTTCTTAAAAGAAGAAATATCAACAATTTCATTTTCAACCTTTTTGAGTTGGGATTTTAAATGGAGTATTAATGCATATTTCTGGGAAAGAGTATTCTTCAACATTTGTTGATCTTGAAGACTTGTTCTTAATTTATCTTCTAGATATTTAATCTGATGTTCATAACTTTGTTGGACCTGAGTTAATTTAAAACTAACTTGTTCTTTAATAATTGCCCCTGTTTGTTTCAAATCATTTTGCGACTGCTTAATTTTTTTTTTTTATCAATCTTCTCTCTTTAATTGTCTATTGACCATAAATTTGTTGTTGCAAAGGCTCTCAGAGAGTCTTCTACATGTTTTGCAAATTCAGGGTCACTCTATCCCTTACCATCAAATATCATTTTTTTCCTTTTTGTGATTACACCTCCTTTCTTTTGAATCTCTCTCTGTATAATAGCTTTCATTTTCTTGCTGAAGAAGAAATCTGATGAAGGCATTTCTTCTGGCTCAATAGGTGTCAGATATTCAACATTTACTACCTCAAAACCATGTATCTCAAAGCTTGATGCAGGAGGAGTTAAGGATGGAATAGGAGATGTAAGTGCAGTAGATTCCCCTTTAGTAGATATATATTTTAAGGGAGTCTTAGTGTTTGAATCAATTTGAGGGAAAACATGTCCATGCTTCATGAATGCTTCAAACATTTCCCATGTTGCTTGCAAAGTCTTACCTGGTAGATTTTGTTCCTTCTATATGGTATCTTTTGATAATGTTTCTTGTGTTTTTTCAACTTCCTTGGTTTTGACCTCAGGCAGATTATGCTGCTTAGGATTAGAATATGGTGACACATCTGAAACTGGATTACCATTATGAGTAAAAATTTTCTCTACTCATAAAATATTTGGTAGACAACTTCTCCAGTGCTTTTCAAAATTGAGAAAATATAATTGTTATTTATTAGAGAGATTTTGGATTCTGGAAAGAACTTCATCATATGACTTCGCTCTGAAAAGATCATCAAATGGTGAATGTTCGTGAAAATACTTTTTCATGCTAAACTGAGCCAATTGATTTTCAACCACTGTATGTGGATGCCTTTTGAATTCAATCGAAGACAATGAAATATCTTCCGAGCATGAATCTTCAACCTTATCATGTACAAAATCTAACAAGGAATATTCACCAACCTGTATGGGATAAGTTGGCCATACCCTTTTCTATGTTGCCTTCAATTATTTGGTTATTCCTGCAGAAATTGTCTAGTATGCCACTTTCCTGCAAATGAGTCTATCTGGTAGAAATTTTGGTAAAGCACGAGGAGATGAAAAACAACCATAAACTATGATATAGGAAAAACTCTCCTCGATATACCAGTACACAATTGCACCTAAATTTCCCATAATCTGCTCAAAGATCCTGGAGGAGGGTTACCGTATATAAATTCATGAATTGGTATGATAACATTATGGAAAATTTCATAAAAATGGTCTTTTTCATTTTCCTCCCACAGCTTAGAATGATAGAAGTGTATTGGCTCGGGAGATTTTGGAGTCCAATTCCAATTCATTAATGAGAAAGGGGTTTTGTAACATATATCATCCATAATATACACCGACATATAAAAGGGAGCTAGTTTACCTTTAGAATTCTGACTTGTATAAATCCCTATTTGTTTGACCAAGTTGTTAGAAATAAATTTTCCCCAATTAAAAGTGAAACCCTCTACAACTTCATGAATAATAGGGACCCAATCCATGGTGAAATGTGTAGGTTTTTTCTTTCCATACAATCTACAAAGCAACATAGCAATGTACATAATATGTGCATCACATGAATATGTGGAGTATATACCATGCCTATCTACTTTGAATTTATTTTAATTTTCCCACCAAGTTTTAATTATATCATGGATGCTTTTGTCATAATCTACACATTCTTCTTTCTCAAACTTTTTCACAAATTCTTCATTGTAGACATATTTGGGAGTATTGGTCAGCTTATAAATTACTTGTATGTCTTCAAGTTGAAAAGAGTTGAGAATAATTCTTTGATGGTTGTAGATGGTCCTAGTCGGTATATCGACATGCTCAAGAGCCCAACATATCATGTCTGTGTAGGGAAATAACTTTGGCCTTGCTGCAACCTTATGTAGTTCCGACTTGGAAACATCCTTGAGCATGTTTGTATTTAGAACATATTCCTCCTCTGTTGCATCATAAAAAACAATGGATTTCTCTTCCTCGAAAATTTCATAAACCTGCGCCTAGGATTTAATGATACCTGTTAAACAAGTAGTTTCATTTAAATAAATATTAGAATTTGGGTTCGACTCCTCTGTAGACTGGTCTTGGACTGGCTTTCTTGCTCCCCTGCAAGGCACCATGACTTCTCGTCAACAGTATTTTCTCCTACGGGAAAAAATAACATATACGAATGAAAATACAAAGATGGAGTAGAGTTCAAATCTTTATCAAATTAGAATTTAACACACCATCAATTCTACATTTAATACTTAACATTTGAACGACAAGGTCATAATGCTAGAAAGTTGGTGAATTTATTACCTGATGGTGGCAAACTTTACTCTAATGTCTTACCCTAATCGTTTTTTATTATCATTAACAATCCCAATTAGTGAGAATAAGTACTCTGACACTTCAGGAATTAAGGGATTCTAGGCTTTTGAATAGGGAATGTTAAACATATCACGAAGTCTGAAGTCGTGAAGTGATTTAATTATCCTTAATCAAGTTTTATTAAGCTAATCATTACTTCAGAAATTCGGGCCTTTGGGACTTATGGAATCTATTAACAATGTGATATCCCAAACAATGATATGCCGGAGTGACGTGGCATGATTATGTCACATATGATGATGTGTCATATGAACATGCATGACACGTGTCATCCTGAAATGTGCAAATTATGTGTCCAAAAATGTTAGAAATAAGTGTCATGTGTCTCCATGTAGTAAGAATGATAGGTGGCATAGGACATGTCAGCTAAGTATTTTCTCTTATGAATGCGTCTTCCAGAACTTCAGGGGTCTGGAGCTCCATGACTTCGGGATTAAAAGGTTCAATAAACGTTGAGTTTGAAATCTCGAAGCGTGAAGTCTCGAAGTGGGAAAATAATAATATAAGGGTAGAACCTTTAAGGGAAATATAGAACGTTGGGTTGATTCAGGCTTCGAGAATTTAGAGATTCGAGATAACTCGAAACAAAACTTCAAATAATGCCCAAGGACAAAGTCCCGAAATGGAACCATGAATGGGAACGCTGTCTTGATTAAACATTGTGCAACTCTGTATCCCTGAAATCCCACAAATCGTTGATGTTGATATGCATTAGGATTGATGGTTTAGGATTGATCTGCACTGTCAAAACACAACAATGAATTTTATTAGTTTATATAATAATAATAATTCTAAAGAAAAATATTATTTGAAAATGAAAAAAATCAGGAAATATCTATGTTATTTAAAAAATTCAAGAAATAATTCAAAATTTGAATTTTTATTTCAGATTTTAATTTATGTTTTAACATATAGAATGTGAGCATGGATCACAACTCCAAGATAGATAAGTTACATAATAAATCCTTAAATAATAGGAGAACCTCCTCCACATAACCAAATACATTCATACAACATAATTCACCTGTCTACAACAATGAATACATGATCTCTATATATACCTATTCACACTTGCACATGAGGCTCCTTTACTATTAGGTCGACCCTATTACATATATATTTACAAATTAAATGTACATTTAGGCCCATATATGCCTCCCCTTGGGGTCATATCATATACATTTATCCCCATATATTCCCCCACTAGGTCATAACAAAGTACCCTCCAAAACTCTTTGTCCTCAAAGCTTTGCAATTAAAGGTTTCACATGTGATGAAACCAAGTAATATGATTTTCTTATGTTCTTTCTTTCTTCATTCCATTTATGATGATCTATCCATCCAAAATCAATTATTTTCAGTATTAATCCTTCATGTCTAGTTGTTGCATAATTTTCTTTCCTTTTATTCCATGTATTTTTGTTGTAGATTCTGCACTTTGTAGTGGTTGTTGGTCTCTGATAATATCTTGTTGAAGAGTGGTTTTGTGATGCCTTGTTCCATGAATATTGACTAGTATTCCATATTCTTCCTTCATAATTCTGATATCAACCTTCTTGTCTTCCTTGAAATGTTTCCTAGTAATGAGGGTGTCGTTATGGTTCCACTTTTGATGATTTTTCTTCATAATTCATGTGCATTTATTTTAAATTCTTTTCAAGGAAAATGGAATCCTCTATCTTCCTTGCTTTCTCTTTGATTGTTCTAGCCTTGGATATAATACCATCATATTTGGTATGTACATCCTATTTATGGATTTTAACTTATTCAAGTATCTTCTGGTGACCCTCTTGAATCTTGTCTTCTTTCTCCTTTTGAAGCAGCAATGCCACCCCATTTATCAATTTTTAATGTCCTTCAATTTTGGATTGTGTTTCTAATTTTATCTCATCAGTATTTAGGGATTCCTCGACCTTATTACAAATTTCCTCTTCAAGTCTTTTGGTATATTCTTCATCCAAGATCCTTGTTTCTTCTTGATTTTGACAATTCTTCTTTTCTTATTTCAATCTCTTAACCTCATCCAATAGCTTTTTATTATGGTTTCATAATATACATACCTCTTCATCTTTCCTTTTCAATTCTTCCCTTGAATCATCCTTTTCCCACTTTACTTTGCTACTCTTTTATTGCTTTAGGTTCTTAACCTCCTTAATGAGTGATTCATTAATGGATTTTATCTTAGACAGATCTTCACCCTTCTTATTAATCTCTTCCTTTTCTTTTTTTAACTCATCTTGAATTCTGTACATTACCTCCATTTTTGTATCCTTAATACATTTATCTATGATGAGTTTTTCAAATTCTTCCCATGTGATGTTATATTTAATATCATCATCAATAATCATCCACCACTTCTAAGCTTCACAAAAAAAAAAAAATTTCACGCCCTTGAATTATTCATAACATATTTCTCAACCATCCTCAACCATTCCATAGGATTGATTTCATCTTATCTTCATTTCCCGTAAAGTTAGGTATTTACATTGATTCTTAATTGAGGTCTAATCCCATCCCTTAGCTTACAACCTCAGTATATTAATGATAATGATATAAAATAGTTATAATACTTATTTCCATATAATATTATGTGTTTTCTCTTCCAATGTGTTTTGAATAAGCTCAATCGGACATTCCAATCAAAAGTTATGATAGTCTTAAGTGAACATACCATTGGATATAGTATATGGACATCTTGAAGTAGGGGTAGCATCTTGAAGTTAGTGATGCATCAAAGGTAAAAAAGGTCATAGTCATGATAAGTCAAATACACTTACAACTTCAAGAGAAATTAAAAAAGTCTCAAGAGAATTAAAAGGTTAGACATAACCAACACAACATTGAGAAGACCTTCAATGTAGGAGATGGAGCTTGGTTACACCTTAATAAGGAAATGTTACATGGATCAAGGAAGAAAATCAAATTCTTGAGATATAGGCCTTTCAAAATATTGGAGAAGGTAGGAAACACTGTCTTCCACCTTACATGGGCATTTACTTTGTAGTAAATGTAAAAAGCCTGAAACTCTATGAGCTATCAATGCTCAACGCGGACAAAGATGGCCAAGTATTATTTTCCATAAAATGTTTGGCACTATATCCACACGAAGAATCACTAGAGGACATAGTTCTACAAAAGAATATTAGATTGACCAGTATGGGTCAAGAATAACTTTAGCATATCGGTTTGAAGGGTCAACTACTAGCAAAGGCCAAATGGTACTGCAAGAAAAAGATGAGGAATTTTTCATTGATCTCCTTAAAAAACAAAGCTTTGGATATCATTAGCATCCCAAAATGGGGAGGGATTATTCAAAATGGATTTATATAGTTGGTAATATAACTTAATTTATGATTTAGGGAAGGGAATATTGCATTTCCGATTGGTTGGGTATGGTTTGTGTTGGAACCTAAAAGTCACACTTATGAACCAAAATGGTAATTGATTTGTTTGAGGGACAAATAAATGGAATTTTGGGGGCGCTAAAATTGAGGACCTAGGAATTGGGATAATGTTTTTAATTTTTTGGGTTGATAACTTTCCAACAATAGTTTATTTTAGCAAAACAAAATTTATATGTGAACGTTATGGCCCAAATAATGTAGTGGTCCAACTATTCCTTGACCAAGTAGTGACAATGTTAGCTCACCGTTATTCAAATATGGAGAGAGTTAATAACACATGGGATCCAACTAGAGACTTCTAGAAGCATGATTGGTGTTCCAAGAGGGTTTTGAAACCTTAAACCTAATCCTATTTCTAGTTTCAAAAATCCTAGCAGAAGGAGCTAAAATGTTCCACTTTTCCACTAGTTGTTAGTTGTTGCATAGTATGAGCAGGAATGTGGAGGACACACTAACAAAGTAGACGAAGAGAAGCATACAATAAAGAACTGTAAAAGACTTTAGTGTTTCACGGCTTCACAACATGCTTGAAAAACTTTGTAATATGTGTTGTAATTTATTTTAAGAAAGATAAAGGCATAGTCCTTTGATGCTACTTAATTTTCTCACATTATATTTCTTTATGTCATGATATATGTTGTAAGAATTAATTACATCATACTAAGATACGTGAAAATTTTGAATTGTAAGTGATATTTGCATATTGTCATGTTCCTATAGTGTGCCTTACGATCGTACACCTCTCGAGGGCGTGTCACACCATCACGTTTCTCACTTGGTTGCTTGGAAACACCAAAGATACTTCGTCCAGACTACACCTCTTCACCTAGAGAATACCCATACTTTGTTCTAGGATACCAATGAGTCACACTCCTACTCTAGTGAAACTCTTGTATACTTAAACATTTGTTAACAACTTTAACACTTAGTCATATTTAAGCATACATCCATGAGAAACTAGGAGAACTATGGAACAAACAAAAGACAAACACATATATAGTGTGGGAGACACAAACCATTCCTAACACCCAATTAATTCTTTGTTATTAAAAAATAATTACAATATGAGCACTACCATATTGGTATACAACTTCGATAGAGTCACATGACTTGCCTCACCTCACTAAGACACTCATACACATATTTGTCACCAAGACTCTCTGTCACAACCTTCTGCGACACACCTAAGAAATGCCCTCAACCGAAAATGTGTTGTCTCTTCGTTTCTACAGACTTCATGGATTTCGTTTTTGCCTCACACATGCCTCCAACATACATGTGTTTCCAGACTTCCCCAAAATCAACCCAAAAGAATCTCCCCAAATTTTTTCCACTGAATCCTCCTTAAGGAAACACAAGTCCTCCCATGTAGAATGACTTGGCTCCTTGAGGGGGCCCACCCTCTTTGTCTGCCTGAGAACCACATATCTCTTCTTGCTCTCCTTATCTTCAAAATATTCCTTCCTTGGTTGTGCACCCTTGTTCTCTTATAGGGACTCCAAAGGTCACCATCTATAACCATTGCATCCTTTAGAGGTGTCGTACCCCTTTGCTGACCCATGTCCAAACCAATCATCGTGCCCCTTCGTGGACCTGGTCACGCAAAAAAACCCATGTGCTCATCAACCGTCGTTCCCCTTGGCACCGACACACCCAACCTTGGTGCACCCATCATTCCACTACACCCCAATATCTTGGTCACCTCATACTTAAGAAATCCCCTTGGCATATTCACATGCCCAAGGTGTCCACTTTCCCAACTTGGGTGCCAGAGCAACCCCAAGTTCCATCTCCTTGAGGACTTGGGTAAAGGTCTCCGAGCCCATCTAGTCGAAGAACTTACATCCTCCCCCACCTCAAGTCATAGCCATCCTCGACAACATCCATAAAATATGTGATCTCCAAGTATCTTCCTGAAATCATGCCTCCAGTGCAACTAAGTCTATTAGAAACCCCAAGTTTCATGCCAACCAGAAACCCCAAATTCTGCCAAAGTGGAAACCCTAAGTTTCCCTGCGAAGTGGAAACCTCAAGTTTCTACAAATCAAACTGTATTGCACCCAAATCCACACTATATGCTATGATTTTATTGCCTTGTTGTTGTTCTGTTCTGCTACTGTTGTGACTGCCTGTTACAACTGATTGCTGCCTACTTCACTTCAAAGTTTCTCCTAAGTGTTGAACTCCTCATGACTCACTATTGCGATCACAATTCAACCAAATATGCCATGTCTTCGCACATTGTGCATCTCAAGTCCTGTACTAGTAAGGTGATCAACCCAACTGTTGCATCCAAGTCTTGATATGTGCCTCCCCATGTCCGAAATTAGTATTTTTGGTCACATTTTCATCACTTCGTCCAACTCCAAAGAATAAGACAAGTGTCCATTCTTACCTCACTATTGTTGCCATCACCCAATCTTTGTCAAGGAGATCATCCACAATGTCTAAGTGTTGCACTTTGAACCTACTAGTGCGTCTATACTCTTGAACCACTTTTCATGCTGTTGTTCTTGCCCAAGATGTGAACTAGTTGAATGGCTAGTCCAACTGTCACTCTCCTTGAGACTACACACCCTCATGCATAAACTGGTCACTTCCTTTCACAATTCAGTCCTTTCACACAACCATCAGACCAAGGAAAAGGTTATCCTTATCTTGTTTCTCTGTGAAGTCATGCCAAAACAAAGTCATCTGCAACAACTTGACTCCACTGTCCCCCTCATGGCATAGCTACCCAATCTCTCCACCAAGAATTGCACGTCAAGAATTCCTTTTCCTCACTACTTCATCACCCAACCATGCTGCTGCATCTACTTATATATGCCTTGGAATGGTTAGGATTCACCCTCAACCATGCTTCCCAAAGCAAGAGAAATGCTCATGTCCAAGTAATCTCTTCATGTTGCAATCCTCCTATCCACACAATCCTCTAAATGAAGGAAAGTCCCCAACTCACCTTCTTTTTTCAAGTCACCTCAACACAACTTCACATCTACAATGAGTTTGGAAAACATGCATACACTCCCCAAACATCCCAACGATCTGTCCAAAGTGCTCCAGGTAGAATGATTCACCTCAAAGAACTTCCATTCCTTAAGCAAGTTCGCACCAATAATTCTACCAACTCCAACCAACAACCCTCCCCGAACCTTTGAGTCATCACACAATCAAACACAAGTCACCAAGGTGCACTCTGCCTTAGCCAATGTCCCATACCAAAGGTGAGCGAACATCACCCAAGTCACTTGGTCTGCATTATTCCCATTTAGTTTGACTCCCACCAATTCTTCATCGACTTCCTTGCTGAATCCATCTGTCTCCAAGAATGAAACTTACTTGCACCTCCTACAAGCATTCAAACTCTGTAACTATCATCGTGATTTTCAAGTCATCACATGACCCGAATAATATGGCTAAGGCACCAAGCACCAGGTCACCTCATACATCCTTTCAAACTCAACATGTCTAGACCTCACTACCCACTTCACCATAGTGACCTGCCCAATGCACCTCATCGAATATTTAGGTGTATTCCTCAAGCCACCTCCATGTCTGCATCCAAATATACCTAAGCCCACCATAGGACTCATCCAAGAAAGTATCCTTAAGATATTCACATATTTTCCCCATCAAGGCATCTAAAACTGCTACAAGACTTCTTCTAATATGTACCACTTGAGTCACCCACAAGTTTTCCAATTATCATTGTGGAAATAGATTTCACTTGAACCACCAAGCCATCCGATTTCCCTTCAAAGAAATCACTGGGACACTTAGAAAATGCAAGAACTTGAAACCAACCATACCTTTCCAATGACATCCTTCATTGCAACCATGTTTTAATTCTATTTTCTTGGACCTCTACTTGCCCAAGCAACTGACTCTTTGCATGAAATCCCCTCAGTCACCATCTGTAGCTCCAAAATCCTTCGTTGTGATACAAGGTTGAGTCCATCCATCTACTTCATAAATTATTCTAAGTCTTAAAATTCACATGCAACTAGTCAAACTCATCTTCAATGCTTTTCCATCTCAACACCTTGACTGCTTCCTCTTCAAGGCACCATGCATCCACCACCCGATTGTCAGGTCATACTGCTACTAACTGATTATTGTAACTATGTGAAGAGATACCTCATCCAAAGGTTGCATTCTACCCACCAAAAACCCAACTCAACTCAACTACCATTCTTGGTGATGCACAACATGAAAACATCATGATGGAAACGTGCCCAACCAATTTCTTGCTGCGAAGCTTCTCTAGGTCTCCTTAGGTCATCTAATGCACCCAAGTACTTCATCTTGCTGCAGCCAAGTATTGACCCCTCTTCACGATCACTTCTACTATCAACCTCCACATTTCACTTCTATGATCACTTCTGCAGTTATCTCCATGAAAAGTCGTGCAATATATTCTACGTTCATATACCTTGAACAAGTTATCAATTCTCCTAATGAAATATGTGCATGGTCTCTCAAGGTGTGCACAATAGGTCTGACATTGAATTTCATCACACATCAACCAACCAAGTCTTCCTCTACAGTCAAATCTGCGACAATTTTTGCGATGAACTCTGCAAAAAGTTTTGCAATGAACTCTACAATGAGTTTTGCGATCACCCACCCTATCCAAATGATTTGTCTTACCACAAACTCTTCTCTCGGTCTGCACAACATGTGATCCCAGATCCACCTTCCACCGCACTATCATTCTAACCTCTTTCATAAGTCTGATGCAAATTCTATGATGAACTAGTTTGCTCCACCGAACAGTTCACCAAGTCTGCGAACGTTCCCACCGAATTGACTTTGCAAAAAAAAACCTTCTCAACAAGTGCATCCCACCACAACTATTATGATTGAAAGAGTGGTGAAACACACCAAACTATTTTGATACCATCTATCGTTGAGATAGTAGTGAAGATCTCCACAACCCTTCATCAAAATCTTCAACAAACAAGCTTTGATACCATTTGTCATGTCCCCATAGTGTGCCTTACGATTGTACACCTCTTGAGGGCATGCAACACCGCGATGTTTCTCACTTAGTTGCTTGGTAAAACCAAGGATACTTCGTCCACACTACACCTCTATTCGACAACACAGGTATTCAAATAGAGGATTAACACCTTCAATAACCACTCACACAACCAGATCAAATATCAACACACTGATGTTTTGACGTGGTAAAAACCCTATGGGGAAACATCCATGACCCCAACCAACACGACCACTTGGAGAAGTTTATTAATGCAAAAGAAAAAGATTACAGAGATATTTTACAAGAGATTTTCTCACAATCGATCATTGACAAATGACCCTCCATGCTCTTTAAATAGAGATCATGGACCAATTGGATGTTAAGCCACGGATCAATGGATGTTAAGATCGAGGAGAATATGAACCATCAGATCACTCTATGTCGGGAACATATCATGACCGTCAGATTTCCTAACTACAAATGCATACTAATTCATACTAAAGAAACACACTTTTACTTAACTACACATTACTCCAAGTAGATCTTAACTAACTCCTAAGTGTCTAAATATCCTAACATCCCCCTTTAAGAACAACTTGGGATAGGATTGAAGGATTTATAATAGTGACACAATAGGATAAGGAAGGAGGCATTAGAGCCTACCCCCCCTTAATTAAAACGTCCTGAACTCCTAACATGGATCGAAGTTTGAAAAACTTCGCTTCTGTAAGAGACTTTGTGAAAATGTCTGCAACTTGATCTTTTGTAGGGAAAATTAGGGAAAAAGAGCACTTCAATAACTTGATCATGAATGAGCTTTCTGATGAAGTGCATGTGTATCTCAATGTGATTGTTGTGCTAATGTTGAACCGGATCTTTAGCGAGCTTGATGGCACTTTGATTGTCGCACTAAAGGCTGGTCAGATGTTGTTGTTGGAATCCAAACTCTGAAAGGATCTATCGAAGCCACAAGGCTTCCTGAATTGCATTTACTGTTGCTCGGTACTCTGCTTTTGCTGAATAAAGTGCAATAGCCTGTTGTTTCTTACAGGCCCAAGTGATAGGTCCTGAACCAAGGCTGAGAACACAATCGACACAAACACCATCTCTGCATGAAACAAGAGGAAGACCAGCCACCATCTGTTGATTACATAGTTGTTGCAATGAGTGATAGTTTATATGACCAAAATGCTCATGCCAAAGTTTTCTCAAGTCATCGCTATGAGAAACAAAAACCGATGAAAAATATGGTGACCCAAATTTCTCAAACTTGTACAACCTGGTAATATCATCATCAATTCTAGTTGCAAGAACATGCTTAGGATATTTTAGATCCTTGATTACAACTTGGTGAGGTGAAAAATCTACGGTTTTATGTTCATTTGAATGAGTGATTTGATATACTGATAGAAGGTTACAAGAAAGACTTGGAACACATAATACATCATTGAAATGACCATTTTCAACTTGAACTGTTCTAGATCCTTCAACACTAAGATATCTATCATCACCAACAAATATTTTCTTGGTATTACATCATTTAGAGCAGAAAATAAGTCTCTATCCTTAGCCATTATATGATAAGATTCTCTAGAATCAATAAGCCACTCATCAGAAGAATAAGTAGAAGTTGTTTTTAAGGAGAAACCAGAAGCATAAAGTGCATGTCCATGAGAAGAAAAAGAAGTAGAATCAATACAGATAGTGTGCTTCTTCATCGCTGCTTCTAAACCTACCATCTTCTTGAAACATTTGGACTCATCATGACCATGTTTATCACAAAAGTTGCAATGTCTGTCAGTCTTCTTACTTTTATATTTTTCTCCTTTGTCACGATTAGGAGCAGAAGCTTTCTGAGTGGGTTTGGGACCCTTATATTTCTTGTTGTTGTGGCGAGGATGTTTCTTCTTGGGATTCTTGGGTTTATCTTTCTGATGGACAAATAAGGATTTGTTGGAGGTACCTGCAGTGCTAATCACTCCAAGTTGTACAAGCTTATATTTCTCTCTAATCAAAGCATCAAAATAGTTCTCAAGACTGGGTTTTTTTATAAGTTGTCCCTAGAGCCTCTTGCATGACATAAAAGGTAGATACAAACACAGAATATGCACTACCTAGCTTAGAAAGAATAAGATAGATGCAATGATCTTCTTCTATATTTATTTTACATTATTCACATAAAGTTTTGATTGTTTTAAACTTAGATAGATAGTCTTCAATGCAAGAAAAATCATTTGGAATTAAAGTCAGTACTTGATTTTCTAAATGTTGTGCTAGAATAATAACGTGTTTACCAAACACAGATTCAATCTTGTCCCAAGATTCTTTGGGTTGATCAATTGATTGAAGGTGTAACCTTAAATTAGGAGAGATGGAAATTCTGATTAATCCACGTGATTATTCATTCCTATTATCCCATTTAAATTTCTTATCAACATCATTGGGTGTTGTTTCCTTTCCCAAGGTAATCCGGTACAAGCCTTTACTTCTTAAAAAATCCTCCATATGGGATTTCCATTGGAAGTAGTTGGTGCTGGTAAGAAAGAGATTACTTGTAGAAGCCATATTAAATATGTAGATAATATGGATTTAAAAATTCAAACCGATGATCTGGATGGAAATATATCAAAAATTTAGGCGGTTTTAAAACAACGACATTGAAAACGGACTTCGGATGTGAGAGTTATGCCCTTTTAAAAAAAAACATAAACGGTAACCAAAGGACCACATGGTGGTGTAAGTTGCTTTATGAAGTGGCCCACTTTTATAAAGAGAAGTGGGGATCAATTTTACAATGAAGTTACTTTATAAAAGAAAAGTTTCATGCAAAATAAATATCTCTAATAGTGATTCACTTTTATACTTGAAGTGAAATACACTTTACAATTTTAGCATGAACTTTTTCAAAAAAAGTAACAAAAAGAGAGACTTGAACTCAATACCTCTTACTTAATAAGGAAAATTTTAAACAAATGGTATATAAAAACATATTGTATTGTTTATCAATAGGATTGGGGGTGTTTTTGTTGTAGTTGTTGTTGTGGAATACGGTCTTGGAGAGAGTGCTAAAAAAAACTCTTTTCACACAAGAAAAAAATTTCGCTCCGGATCTGACTGAAATGGCCGTATCTTGGGAAAACAGAAACCTTTTCGAGTGAAACAAAAAGTGTTATTGAATGAAAAGAGTGCTCCAGATGCAATGGAACAGTCCTATCAGCCCATAAATGTACAAAAACGACAGAAAATGGAGATGAGTCAACTCGGATTCACGATCTTGATCTACAACAGGAGCGGGTCTTCAAATAGGCTCTGATACCATGTTCGACAACACAAGTATTCCAATAGAGGATGAAAACCTTTAGTAACCACTCACACAACCATATAAAATATCAACACACTGATGTTTTGACGTGGTAAAACCCCTACAGGGAAACATCCACAACCCCAACCAACGCGACCACTTGGAGCAGTTTATAAATGAAAAAGAAAAAGATTACAGAGAGATTTTACAGGAGAGTTTCTCACAATCAATTGTCGGAAAATGACCCTCCATGCTCTTTAAATAGAGATTATGGACCAATCGTGTGTTAAGCCATGGATCAATGGCCATTACGATCGAGGAGAATATGAATCGTCGGATCACTCTATGTCGGGAACATATCATGACCGTCAAATTTCCTAACTACAAATGCATACTAAAGAAACACACTTTTACCTAAAGACACATTAGAACAAGTAGATCTTAAATAAATCCTAAGTGTCTAAATATCCTAACAACCTCTTCACATAGAGCATACCTATACTTTGTTCTAGGCTATTGGTGACTCACACTCGTACTCTAGTGAAATTCTTGTATACTTGGACATTTGTCATATTTAAGCATACATGCATGAGCCAAGAGAATTGTGGAAAAAACAAAAGACAAACACATATATAGTGCAGATTACACAAACCATGCCTAACAATCGGCTAAATATTTTTTATTGAAAAATAGTTACAATATGAGAACTATCGGCTCGGTTTACAACTTCAACATACTCACACGACTCGCCTCATCTCACCAAGACACTCATACATATATTTGTCACCAAGACTCTTTGTCGCAACCATCTCCACAACCTCATGTGGTGCACCTCATAGGTGTCCTCAATCACATACGTGTTGTCTCTTCATTTCCTCAGACTTCATAGATTTCAGTTTTACCTCACACATGCCTCCACTAGACCTGCATTTCTAAACTTCCACAACATCATCCCAAAATAAGCTCACTCAACTTTGTCCACCAAATCCTTTTTAAGAAAACACAAGTCCTCCCATGTAGACCAACTTGGCTCCTTGAGGATCTCTCCCTCTTTGTCTACCTTAGAACTGTAGAGCTCTTCTTTCTCTCCTTGTCTTCAAAATATTCCTTCCTTGATTGTGTTCCCTTGTTCTCTTATATGGACTCTAAAGGTCACCATTCTAAACCATTTCATTCTTTGGGGGTGTCACACCCCTTCGTGAACCCATGTCCAAATGAATTGTCACACCCTTTCATGGACCCAGTCGCCCAAATGAACCCATGGAATCGTTAACAATTGTGCCCCTTGAGACTATCATGCCCAACCTTGGTGCACCTGTCATGCAGGCACACCCCAATCTCTTGGTCACTTGATACTAAGGCAATACCCTTAGTGCATTTTCATGCCCAAGGCATCCATTTTCCCAACTTGGGTGCCAAAGCAACCCCAATTTCCGTCTTCTTGAGGACTTGGGTGAAGGTCTCCACACCCATCTAGCCAAAGACCTTACACATATGATATAATGAATAAATCTGAATATAATAAGTGAAAATTTTGAGTTGTAAGTGAGATTTGAAAATGATATAATGAATAAAGCATAACACATTAAACGCATATTTGTGTATATTTGGAGACTCTTGAGAAGAGAAAGAAGAATAGGGAAGTGCACAGGTGCATTTCTTGGTGCAAGCTTCAAGTAACCCAATCTATTGAATAGGGAAGTGCACAAGTGTAGTTCCTGATACAAGCTTCAAGCGACCCAATCATTTTCTATTCTAAAGTGAATTGAATTGCTTCTACCATAGACAAATTCTCATGGTATCCTTTTCCTTAGAGATAACAATAGCATAGAATGAAACATAAAGTGGATTAGAGGATACCATGCCAAATTTGTTTGAAACTCTGTTACATCGACATTCATGGCATCGTCAAATCACAGGGACACAATCAATGAAGAAATGATTCATGAGATGAGTCGGTTAAGATTTGTGTATGTGGGATGTTCAATGTTCAAAGAATGATGAAAAATGTAGGAAATCACTTCTTTATCTGTTGTGTGAAAGATCTATACTCATCATAATCATGAGGCAACTATTTTATAAATCGTAGAAAAAAGATATAAACCAAATCCGTCAACTTAGATCGCACTTGACCTGGTGTTATGAAGAAAATTACTCTATGGCATGGGGTAAACCACAACAGACATAATGACTGCATAAATTGACTGTAATCCCAAGTATTCTATATAAATGTAAATTCTAACAAGACAAAATAAAGAGCCTACCTCGTCCGGACGTTCGATGAAGACCATCGTTGAGCACACAACTCAAAGATTTATTCCTGCAACTTGTCCTCAACAACCAAGATACACAGGCATATGGTGATAATATATAATGTTAGCACATACAATAGCATAATCCATTAACATTCATAACAAATACACCCACAAAATAACAATTCAAATATTTGCAAGATATCAATTGGACGAGAAAAGAGTATTTCTATTAAAAAAGGATCAACAAAAGTGTATAAGTGACAAACTTCCATGTCGACATGTCTCAGAACTGAGAAAATAAGTCCCTTCCAGCTGGGCCTCCACCACTTCAATCCTCCACCAAAGGCAATCTCATATAATGGAGACAATGAGGTTTTCCATCAAAGAGGAAAGATCTTGGGGGCTAAACAATGTGTTCATATTTTAAAGGATAAAGGGATGCAAACTCAATGTGAAGTGAAAATTTCTCCAGAGTATCTTTTCTCTCAAAATTTGAATTCTCTCCTCTTCCATGGTTTGGATATGGCCCATTTTATAGCCTTCAAATGGAATTGAAGGGCCGATTCAGAACGTTTCCAATATATGGAAGGTCAAGGATCATGGATCTCGTGACGTGACATGGAAACCCAACACATTTTTTAATTTTGAGCACCAAACTCGATGTACGTGGGTTGTAGTGCTGCAACCTGCGTATACACATTCTGTCTAAGTGGTAGGGTGCGTATATGTGGAAAAATATTATTTTTTGGCTCTGGGAAGTGAAAAATGGGACTTCAAGTCTGCATAGGGAAATGGAAAGGCCTTCTGAGCAAGTTTCATGGGGTAAGGAAAAACTTGCTATAATAGATGAACCCTAATGTGTGAGGTCAGAGGAGTATCTGCGATGGCCGAAATACATTATAATTCCTAGAAGTGGAGTAATGGAGACTCAGCTAGAAGAACTAGTTTCTCATGAGAATATTACAATTCATAATTACTCTGTACACATGGCTGCCAATTTGAATTAAACTGTTGATCCATGTGGAAATATACCAAACAACTATTCATGGCCATGAATAGGAAATACAAAGTAGACACATGCCATAGGATGTCACAGTCACGAATAAGGCCCAGTGAAAACCAGTCTCAAAATCAATCTGAATATATATGTATACAACAAAGTACAATCTGATCTCCCATGATCAGTACTGAAGTCATATAGGTAATGGTCCAATGAATGATAGCAACAACTCAGGAAAGATGCTACTATAAAATGATGTCTCCAAGTCTTCTACATGATCCGCCAAAGGTGAAAGTCTACATCATGTGAATAGAGGAGTTGAGGTCAAACACAATGAGAGTTCGTTTGATTACCGGTCATTAATGTATACCATTAACAAATGTGAGACAACCTACCAATAATGAAATTAGGTATCAAGGCACCAAGTACATTCTTACAAGTGTGAATAAATGTGTTGAGTTTGAACACTTGAAGAATCCATATATCAAGAGACATTGATGTAATCCCAACTATCGATGGTGAGAGAACCTACCACTGATGACTGCAAGCCTCTAGGTACTCATAGGAATCTAGGTCTCGTTTCCAGAATAGATGAGCTGGATTTGATGAAAGGAGATCCAATGAAAGGAGAGCATTAAAGAATCTCTCATCAGTCATCATGAGGTATAAAGCAATAGCTTGATGATTTGGAGGATCTTGAACAAAGATGATGTTTACGAACCAATGACCATGTGCATCTTTTGCGTGCACTAGATGCAAGTAGTGCACGAAAAAGACCCTTTGAATAACAACCAATAAGTAAAACTGCCGACAAAGGCGAGGAAACCATCAATAAGGCTAATGACATCCAAGAAAATTCACAAATCCCAATGTGTGAATAGATTTATTTCCATCGAACATAAGGGAAACCCCTGAGTTAGTGACTAATGAGGAGATGTCGACTCCCAGGTTCAAAGCTACCTACCTATAATGAAAGTAGGACCATGGTGCATGGTAGGAATAGAACTTCATGTAACTCTGAGACACACTAAGGGTATGGTCAACATGAAAAGTCAAGAATTTTGATAGATGAACGACACATGCTGATAGACATCCTTTGGACAAGAGCATGAGACATATGGAGGACTCGAGCAACATAGCCTTGATAATGAAACTTTGTGATGCATGAGGCATCAATCAAACTCTCCATAGGGACTGGAAGAGTAACCAGTTGGAGGAGTAAACTCTAAGTAACGAGCTTAGCTTCTTAAGGTCATGCTAAACCCAAACTTTGGATGACAAGTGGACTCAAAATTTTGTACTTTGTTGAAAGGCGATACAAATGCTTCCAACATGAGATAATATTCTTTTCCCGCTCATATTTTTTTGTTTTTTCATAGGAAAATGAATGTTATGATACAATGGAGGAAACGAGTGTCATGATTAAGAACCTAATTCAAATAGTGGAACATACCTATTCTTAATGCAAGGAGGTGCATGCAGTATGTGAACATTCGGGGGAATGTTTCCTCTTAGGGTACAGGGTGTCAAGCTGCAAAAGATATAAACAAGGCTTTGCTTGACTAGTGACACAAATTGTTGAGGTAGTAGGCTTGTAACCAGAAAGCAAGAATCGGCAATAGGCTCAATACTACAAGCAGGATAATGGAATGTAATTACAACTTAAGTCCAAAGAATGTCCTTTTTCGTAAATTTAGTCCCGTAGGCCCGAAAAAGTATAAAACAATACCCAGGAGAAATCTTCTAGCCACTAGTGACTAGAGTATTCCTTTTCCAAAATTTGTCTACTTGGTTCGAAAAAGGGTTAAACTTACACCAAATAGAGGTCCTTTCAAATCCATTTAACGAGTGTGAAAGAGCCAAGTTACCTAGACAATATTTTCTCTTTTTTTTAGAGTTGGAAAAGAGCTTAACTAAGACTCAGTGGAAGTCCCATAGGTATAGGTTATAATGCTTATGAGTAAGAATATGAGGTTCGAACACAAAGTCATATTGGAACTATAAGGGACTCCTAGTCCTATGGAATAAACCTTGCATGGGAACGATATGGCACAAAGGTTCTAACTAGGGCACCCATGTTTGGTAAGCCTCTACCATTCAATAACGACACTTCTAATAGCAATAGGAAGGTTCCGTGTTGCTAATAAATGGGTTCGTACCTAAGGAATATAGATTACAGTCATAAGATAATGTAAACATGCAAGATGGAGTGGAAACCTATCCTATATGCTGGTAAAAGAAAATACCTGCCAAAGTCACGAATGGGCGATATGACACTAGAAACCGTAAAAATCCTTGGACAAAACCACCAAAACCAATTCCTTCCACTATGCTATTAGTCCATTAGATCGAAAAATTAGCAAAAACTATGTAAAGTGGGTAAAATTTCTCTACTAATAGTAAAAATAACCAATTTTACCATACCATTTGAGTTTTTTACCCCACATAGTGCATTTTGGACCAATTTTACCACGATCTTCAAGTGTGGATTGCGGGAGCTATGAGTGATGAAATTTACAACCTTCCAGACCAAGTAAGTGCTCTTGCCCTCCTCTTCATTTCTAATGGTTTAAATTTCAAATTAAGTCCCCATTTTTTTATTTTTAGAGGGCACAATTTATGAATTAGGGTGTACACGGGTTATAGTTCATCGGGTCACGTATATGGAGACATGTACGTAGGAAAAACAAAGCCTTCCCACATATATGTGGCCCTACACACAACTGTTAACATTACATCTCACGTACAAGTCCGAAAACAATTTTTTTAAAGAGATTTGACTTAAAAAATGGTTTTCCTTTTGCAGGATGGTACTTGAATGGAGAGAGAGAGAGAGAGAGAGAGAGAGCATGAGGAATTGGATGCAGTAGTGGAAAGAGATGCAGGGTCCCAACAATATCTAAAGAGATGTGGTCTTTACAAATTTTGGGCTCTCAAAGAAATGAGGACTCAAGTGAGGCTACTCCAAATGCTAGTAAACTTTTGGGATCCAAATACAAAGGCCTTCAATATCGATGGGAAACCATTGAGACTTGAAGTCAATGATATCTATTTCATCACAGGATTGTCTTGTCGGGGCGAGGTGGTGAATCTCAAAGCCTAGGGAGTTGGGGGTGGTATGAACATAGGGGAATACATTGCCACCCACTATGTTGCAGGCATAGAAAAAGTAGGGAGTCAACTCCCCATCATTGTGATTGAGAACCTAAGTTTAAATATTGTCGTTCTTGTACTTACACAGATCATGGGGTTAGCTTCATTGCACCAGGAACCAAGGCCACTCATGTTTTACACAGTGGAGTGTTTACGACCCACAGTTTATGATTGGTGCACCTCACTACTGGATAACATGAAGAGCCATTTGTTAGATTGCAAACATGGGAGGAAAAGGAACTTCGAATTCACATCTATCTTGTGTAGTTTTTTCTTTGAGCGGGTTCCAGGTTTGTTCCCTAGAGTAGAGATCATTCCACGTGGACTACATGATCCATCCATGTCACGGTGGACTGAGGTGATGAGGCGGTTAAGAGGAGGTAGGGTGAAAACCCCCTACAATGATGAGTTATTTATTTGGTGGCATCAACAGGTGATAGCCATAGATGACTACCCTTATGCTGGGATTGACTATAGAGGAGATCTAGATATGCCCTCTCCACTAAGATCTGCTTACGGTGATATAGGTATAATTTTTTTTTATATATTTCATTTTTTTGTGTTTTTAAAAAAGAATAAAAAGCACAAATATTTTTGGATGGCATCAAGTATTGAAAATTACTTTGTTATGTAGATGTGGGTCTGCAATGACCAGATGGATTCCCACGACATCGACGAAGGAACCGGGGAGATGAGCCAACAGGAGGAGACGTGGATAGAGTGCTACAAAATGTATAGGGGAACATGTCTCGTTTTACTCACAAGATTCCTATGGTTCAAGTAGAGGATCTACCAGAGGCTATCCAGTGATAGGTGGTGGGTGTGCCTTGTGCGTGGGTGTGACTCTTTCAATGTCTCACAAAATCCATAGTATTCTACCATGATACACATCCGACGCCACAGGCGTAGATTCCATGGTCATTATATCTATCGGCCATATATTTATTTTGAGGGTATGAGCCCAATTTTGTACTATGATACCATATTTTTTGGAGAGATGAAATATAAAAACATTGGTCTTCAGATTTACTTATGTTACAATGTGTACATTGATGAATGCGTTTTCTTTACTTTAGTTATGTGACAAATGCAATCTAAAACATAATTAACATATGCATCAGATACATAATTAGAAATTCTAGGTATGTGATTATAAGTAATAAAATCAAAGTGTCGTTCCAAAGGTCATACCCATAGGAATCGTCGGAGTAGCATAGGGTCTTGCACATAGTAATTTCCATTCAAATGAAATACTACTAACTGGGAGTCTAGGAGAAATTCTAAAGATCAAACACCATGTGAAATGACATTGTGTAAAAGCTCTATAACGACGCTATATTCAGCCACATTATTCGTTGATGGCCCTAGAGAAACGCCACCTGAAGACACCAGTTGACCCTCGGGTGAGTAAATGAACCAAGCGGCGGAAGCCAAGTTCCATGTATGACGACTAACACCATCTATGAATCCTAAGTAAATTGAAGACTCTGTTGACATATGCCAACCAAGGGAAAACTTGATAAGAAAGACGATGACACAAAGGAAAATATATATATGCACTAATATACACTAGTCATTCCCAAGCTTGGGGGATCAAGTGTAAGATATTTTCAAGTAGAGCCCATTTATGGGCTCATCCAACATATTCCCTTCATAATCCTCCAATTCATAGGCTCCTTTTTCTAAAACACGTCACATGACATAAGGACCGTGCCACATGGGGTTGAACTTGCCTTCCCCCAATGGTTCTTTGGATTGGTCATACAAGAAGACCAAGTCACCCTCAATGTACTATTGAGGACATACATACCTATCATACTGGACCTTAACACATCGTTTGTTCTCTTTGATAGTCGTAGAGGCGTCTTGACGCTGCTCATCTAGGCTCTCTAGGTGTACAAGGCATTCTTCAAGATCAAAAGTGTCAGGTAGGAGCTTAAATCATAGTCTAAGGGAAGGGATTTCACATTCAATCAGAAGGATCGACTCCACACCGTGTAATAACTGAAAAGGAGAAAAACTAGTGGAAGTATTAACCGAGGTTCGGTATGCCCAAAGCGCAGGGTAAGGCATTAGATGCCAGTCAGATTTTCTCTGGCTGATAGTTCTTTGCAAAATGGTCTTGAGAGATTTATTCACAACCTCTACTTGTCCATTTTCCTGGGAATAATAAGGGAAAGAATGACCATGCTTAAACCCCAGTTTTTATGCTAATTCCTTCATCATTTCATTCTGAAAGTGACTACCATGTTCAGTGACAATCTCCCTTGGGATTACGAACCAGGCTATAATTTGGTTGAGAATGAAAAATGCTATAGTATTACCATCATATTTAATAGTAGGCATGGCCTCTGCCCATTTAGTGAAGTAGTCTACTGCCACAATAATGTGCTAATGCCCCCCAGCCAAGGCTGGCTTATAGTCCATAAAATCCAGCCCCCACTTGGTGAAGGGGCCAACGATGATGACTGGGTGAAGAGGGGCTAGATGTGAGCACATATTTCGAGCAAACACTTGGAAGGGGTGACACTTCTTGACTGCTTCAACACAATCCTTAAAAATTGACGACCGAAAATAACTAGCTCACAATATTTTTTGGTCTGTCGCAAGCCCATATAGATGATCACCATAAACCCCACTGTGACAATCATTAAGAATAGACTCATCTTCCTCATGAGTCAAGTAACGACACAAGATACTATCTATGCCTTGAAGATACAAAGTGTGACCAACGATAAGGTAGTTTTTATCTTGATATTGTATACACCGTCGATCGTCTCTTGACAGATGCTGAGAGAACTTCAAGGTTTGAAGATAGATCAAAGTATTTCCATACCAAGGGTTCGAGGATGAGATAAGGAAAACATGTTCATTCATGAATGAATTGTCATGAATGACGTCCTCATCCAGTCAAGGGAAGTTTGATATCAACTCAACAAAAACTAGTGATTTCTTAGATTTCACCGAAGCAAAATCGAGGTCAAAATCTTGCAAAATGACAATCCACTTATTATATTTTCCCCCTATGATACACCTAGTAAGTACATATTGAAATGGATTGACATCAACAACTACGGTAGTTTTTCAAAGCAATATATAATGCTGTAATCTTTGAACCGTGTGTACGAAAACCAAGGCTCGCTTCTCAACATGAGAGTATTTAAGTTTATGACCGACTAAGTTTTGACTAATATAGTAGACAATGTGCTCATGGAGCTCATCGTCCTCCTGAAATAGAACCATACCAATCGTCCCTTCGGACGTGGAAATATAAAGCAAATAATCTCTACTATATTCTGGAAGCTTCAACAGAGGCATCAATACCAAGGCTTTCTTAAGAGCATCGAAGGATTCTTAGGTTCACTCATCCCATATAAAATAAGTGTCCTTATTCAAGAGATGCATGAAACCCTTAGTTATATTGTCATCGTTTACTGTAAACTGACGTAAGAAGTTAGCCTTCCCCTGTAAACCCTGAAGTTGACGAATGTTGCATGGGGGGAGGAAATCAAAGTATTGCCTCAACCTTCATAGGATCCACCATGATCCCATTCTCAGAGACTAAGAACCCTAAGAGAGGTCCATACTTAATGCAAAATATGCACTTGTGAGGGTTTAAACTGATGCGATATTAACGACATCTCTCAAATACTAGTCGAAGGTGAGTAGAATGATCTACTCTCTTACAAGAGTGAGCAGTGAGATCATCGAGGTAAGCTTAGACAATATGATTGATATCGTGAAAAGAAAATGTTATGGCACATTGGAAGGTTGCTCCGATGTTTTTAAGGCTGAAAGGAATTTTCTGGTGTGAAAAAGTACCCCAAGGACAAATAAATTTTGCCTTATGTTGATCCTCGGGTTTGATCTGAATCTGATTGTATCCTAAAAATCCATCCATAAAAGAAAAAACCCCGCTTCCCACACACTCATCGAGAATCGGATCAATGAAAGGTGTCGAGAAGTTGTCTTTAGGACAAGCCTTCTTTAGGTCTCGAAAATCCATACATACATAGATGATTCCTTGTTTCTTGTTCATGGGAACAAGGTTGGATACCCATTCAGTCAAGGGAACTGGGTAGATGAAACCAACATTAAGTAGTTTCTCCACCTCTGCCTTAATAGCAGGGGCCTTCCTAGAATTAACAACTATAAGTCATTATCGAACAGGTTTAACACCCAAGTAAGTCTTGATATCATGTTCGATAATGCGAGGGTCGATTTGTGGCATCTCTTCATATGACCAAGAAAATACATCATGAAATTATTTGAAGAGATCAATGTAGATCTGAATTTCTTCAGGCGAACAATCCGCACCGATATATACATTTTCAATTTTTCCATGGATTCGAGAGATGTCGATCATGATGGTAGGAGAAATACTCACCATGTTTCCTTAGGCATAAATGCCATGCATATCTAGTGGAACCACGACATGAATGGCCATCTCAATCATGGTAGATCTAAATTTGTCCTGTTTAATTTTAACAAGATTTGGGAGGAAGTAAGAGTGATGATGCATATCGTCCCATGGCCTATCAGGACCATTCATGGCCTCTAAAATGGATTCATCTGAAGGTAAAGTATCATCGAAGAAATCATGTGAGAAAGTCGATGAGGTGGCCCATATGGGCTTGAGAACAAGATCATCCTGTCTCCTCGCAGACATATGAGGATGATCTTGTTCTCNTATGGGCTTGAGAACAAGATCATCCTCATATGTCTGCGAGGAGACAGGATCCAGGTCAACAATAGAGTCAAGAACAACTTGATACGCTATCTTTGTCGATGACAGTAGAATTTCCATTCCAATATGTGAATAACCTTCACAAGACATGGTCAGGGAAGGTAGGGTCCAAGGATCGTTGAAATATGAAATATGAAAAGGAACATACCTCATTGATGAAGAATACTTACTGGACATGGCATAAATGTGATGAATTGCAACCATGAAATCAAAGGTACCCATGAGGGAGGAATACATTCCAACACCAATATCCTTAGTTGCTGGATGATAATTATTGATCATAGGGATCTAAGTTCACATTGATGTGTTAGGAATAACATGAAAAAAATATAACTAATCAATCTTCACGATTTTCCCTTCATGAGGAAAAAATAAAGTACGAAAAACAGACGATACGACTGCAGTCATAGCATAAGTCCAATTATGCCCTAGCAATAAGTTATAGTCAAGGGGTGCACCAACCACCTTGACATCCACCTCCATTGTCTTTCCACCTAACTTGAGCAGAAAGGTGGGAAGAATTCCATGGGGACAGAAAGAAAAACCATAAAATGCGTTCAACAAAGTCGGAGATTTAGAGAGGGTTGGAGAGCCAATGGCTTTCCAATAGGTTAGGGACATCATGCACGTTGCAACACCTAAGACCTTCATCAATAACAATACATTTGATGGTATACTTCGAGTAATCCACATGGATTTGAAAGGCCATGTGGTAAGGAAAGCGAGGCTTAACATCTGTGATGTCAAACTTGATAACCTTAGAGCCACATGGGTCTAGAGCTCCTAAAGAAGATAACAAGGTGTTCTTCTATGAAGGACACGTTTGGAGCACCTCCAAAGCTGACATCACACAAGGGGTTTGACCCAGATCTTCGACAATCGAGTAGTTCTGGGAATCTCTAGCATTAGGTTTGTGGGTAGAGCGTTTTAGTACTCCTTTCAGAATATGAGGCAACGACTATGGGTTTTCTAGTTGCAAACGAGTTTCCAGAGGAGGAGGATACTCTAGACATGGAATAGTCTTTGAAGACCCATAATCATGAGATCGAGTGGCTACATTAATATGAGAGTTGACCATATTTACACAGACGATCACCTTCATGCGTCGGGGGATTTTGATTCCCACTCACCGCATTTCCAGCATTAGAGGTGCTTGATGCCATGTGGTGATTAGGTGGAAACATATTAGTCAACACATTGGGAAATTGTGATAAGAGCCTTGCGGCTTCCTCAAGTTTGGGGTATAAGTGGGTAAGGTGATCATCTGTACAAAGTTTACAAGGAAACTTCACCTTCCACTTTTCTTTCTTTCCCTCATCAACAATTTTATTCAATATATCATTGTTATCATTTTCCTTGGGTTTATTATTATTATTCCTCCCACCCTTATCGTTATTACCATGCCCTTTCCTTCTATTCCCTCCTGGTTTTTGGTTACCATTAGGGTTGGTCGACAACTGTACAAAATGCACTTCTGCCGACTGAGTGGGAGTGGAGGACATAGATGAAGCTTGCCCTCCTATAGACTGGCTTAGAGACAACTCCTTCAACTGGTTCAAGTCTATAGACTTAGCACTTGCAAATCCTATGATTCCATCGTCATGAGGCCCATGCTTTTTTCTAGGGTCGTAATTTGACCTCAGTGTGTCAGGAAGAATTTTGTATAACATCCCAGATTGAGCATATATGACATCCAATTACTAGAATTTGAAAATAGCTTCCTCTTCATATGTTACCCCAGATGCAAAAATATCCTTCGAAATATAAGACAATAAAGACTTAAGAAACCATTTCAACAAGAACTCTTTATGAATGTGGGCTTTGATCAACCTCTTATGTCTACGCCACTCTTGGATATTATTCGAGATATGGGTGGCTTTGTCCTGGTGGAGGGCTGATAGAATTTCTATGCCGACATTGTAACGAACTGACAACTGGAAGTGGTTGAGAAAGGATAAAACCATATGATTAAAATTTCTGTATGTTCCCCCTGGTAGCTCAATGTACCATTTCGTTGAAACTCCCGTGAGGGTGCGTTGAAACAATCTCAAATGAATAGAATCATCGTTAAGGGAATTGGATGAGCTCCAAAGATGAAAAATATTAGTGTGATCACCTGGATCCTTTCCAATATTTCCCTTGAATTTTAGAATATTCGAAGGAATCTTGGTGGAGACGGGGGGCCATGACGGATTATGACACACTGGGTCATTCATTAATCTTGACAATTCTGGAAAGTTAAGCATGGGAATAAAAGGGATCCCGGGTTGCGACATTTGAGCCCATGCTCTGGGGAAATATTGATGTTGAGGTACTACATCCCATCCAGGGTTCTGGTATGCACCATGGCCCTGCCCGGTATGGTAATACCCTTCTCCAAACTGATTCATAATAGGTTGTGTGGTAACCATCCCTATAGGAATGTTATAATGAGGGTTCTAAACATTTCCCCCAGCTGGAGTGGCTCCAGGCTGGGGGTTTCCCGTAGTATGAAATTGACTCCCCCCCCGTGTGGAAATCCAGAGGATAGAGGTGGATTCATCATACCAAACGTGTTGGTTGGAATCAATGTGGAGGAGGAAGGTGGAAATCACAAAATATAGGCAGTAGCTTGTTTGCCTGGTTGATTACTCCATCCAAGAGCATTAAGACTAGGATTAGACCTAGGATGAAAAGGAGGTTGGATTCCAACCGTAGGATTCGTTTGGGAAATATTAGCTCCACCAAACGAAAGTGGAATATGCGGAGGAGGCATGCCCCCAGGTCCAATACTAAGATTTGTATTATCCATTGGAATGGAAGATGAAAGTTGCGATGTTATTTCGACATACCAAAAGAGAAAGGGTTAGAGACTAAAGGAATTTACTGAGCATTATATTCGGGCGTATGAAAAAGAGACCCAAAATGGTTCATTACTATGGGTTGAGTAGCAACCACAGGCCAGATAGGAGTGATGACGGGAACCTTCGGCACTACAATCGTAGTGGTTGAAGGCATTGAAGGAGTTCCATTAACTACAATAGGTATGAGAGTTGAAGGACTCCCAATATCTTTCTAACTCGACTCAATACTCATACTTGTATGATCACAAGTTCGATAGGTGGAGGTGTGTGTACCGCGTTTGATAACTTTACGCCTTTGAGAAGGAAAAGATTCAAGATGTGGTGGTAATCTCAACAAATGACGAGACTTGCGAGGAGGATGGTCTGGCTCCATGATGACTCAAGACTCGATATATAAAAACAAATCCTATGGCCAACTAACAATCAAAGAGCACACCAAAATAAACAAAAAGGACAAATGCACACAAACAATATATAGTAGCTGAAAAGGGGCCTCCCTCACTAGAGTAGGTATGCCTCGCCCAAGAGGGGCCTGAGACTCCATTCAAAAGATTGGAGGTATCATAATCAATTACAAGGGCACTCGTGGGCTTAACAGTGTAGTCGGTCAGATCCCCTCGGAGAGGTAATCCTCCATAAAGGTTGTGTGATGTCCGACTCTTATCTGACTTAGGATACCTAAAGAATGACCCCTACAAGTAACCTATGTGGCTACCTATGTCAAGTAACTAAATCCACCACAGTATAAACAATGTGTAGGCAAACAATCATAAGTCAGGTCCATTGTATTGGCAGGGTAACAAAGCTCAAAATCTTGAAAGCACCGCCTCTCAGGGAGGTAAAGGTACTAGAAAGACCCCCAAATAAAAATAGATCCCCAAAAATATCTTTGACACTAAGAAGGTATTAGAGGGATATCTCTGCAACCAACTTCGGGCAACCTCGTGCTTAGCTCCGGTGTGAGCGGAGCATCCTAACGCCACTAATTACACAATGGATTTCACTACTCCCTGGTTAGACACATATGTTGAGTTTAATAGCCTTGGAGAAGTTTACTCACAAAATCCTATTCCAAGGCCCTATATCCTATGCTTGTTTGTGTACTCTGAAAAATAAAATTGTTTCTATTCAATTTTAATTAATCAACGTTACTTATAATGGCCTTGTTTACTCAAAATATGTGGTCGTGAAACTATTGATGTTATGACTCAGCATATTAAAGAAATGAATATAGACATAAATCTAAGTCCTAATATTCAATTCTCAAAAGATGATAAGATTTTTAAAATGCAACTTTCAATTCAAATCTACAATTTCAATAAGATGCAATCTTTCATATGTATCAAGATCAATAAAAAAAACCCAAAAGAGCAAATGCCAAAATGAAAAATGTATATTTTGTATTTTCCATATAAAGAAATGAAAATTCAAGGATTGAATAACAGCTTGATGTACAAACCCTACTGCAAGAAAACAAAGACAAGCCTAGCATGATACCAAGAAGAAAATACTGAGACCAAGATGCAAGGAAACCAATGAAAAAGATGATGAGAAAGAAAAACCACCCAAAAATTCAACCATAAAAAAGTTTCCTATCACTCTGCAAGCACTCAATAGTTAGGAAAGAGACCCAATAAAACTCAACAATCATCAAAACTCACCCAACAAACACCAAACTCAACAAATAAACTCAAAAATTTGATGCACACGACTGTTTAAGAAAAAACCACATATGTACACGCCCTATGGAAGGACATATCGTGTATGTACGTGTCTATCAAGGGAAAAACCATGTATATGTATTAAAACACTCCCAGGGAAAGACAAAGGCAAATAAACTCAGATACAAAGTAAAAATATGTTTTCAAGCAATCATGCGACAAGAAAACTTAGGCTAATCGAGAGTAATCGAAGGAGAAAAACACTCCAAACCCCAAAATAGAAGATTCATTCCCGAGTATGGTCGCCAATTCTGTTACGAGGAAAATCACTCTATGGCATGGGGTAAACAACAATAGAAGGAATGATTGCATAAATAGACTCTAATCCCAAGTATGATATATAAATGTAAATGCTAACAAGACAATATAAAGAGCCTACCTCGTCTGGACATTCAATGAAGACCACCGTTGAGGACGCAACTCAAAGCTTTATACCTGCAACTTGTCCTCAACAACCAAGATACACAAGCATATGGTGATAATATATAATTTTAGCACAGACAATAGCATAATCCATATTCATATCAAATACGCCCACGGAATAACAATTCAAATATTTACAAGATATCAATTGGACGAGAAAAGAGTATTTCTAAAAAAAAATAATCAACATAAGTGTATAAGTGACAAACTTCTATGTCGACATGCCTCAGAACTGAGAAACTAAGTCCCTTCCATTTGGGCCTCCACCACTTCAATCCTCCACCAAAGACAATCTCATATAAGAGAGACAATGAGGTTCTCCATCAAAGAGGGAAGAGGTTGGGGGTTGAACAATGTGTTCATACTTTAAAGGATAAAGGGATGCAGACTCAATGTGAAGTGAAAATTTCTCTAGAGTATGTTTGCTCTCAAAAGTTGAATTCTCTCCTCTTCCACGGTTTGGATATGGACCATTTATAGCCTTCAAATGGAACTGAAGGACCGAGTCAGAACATTTCCAATATATGGAAGGTCAAGGATCATGGATCTCATGACGTGACATGGAAACCCGACACAATTTTTAATTTTGAGCACCAAACTTGATGTAAGCGATCTATAGTGGTGCAACCTGCGTATACGCATGCTATCTAATTGGTAGGGCGTGTATATGTGGAAAAACATGTTTTTTTGGCTCTAGGAAGTGCAAAAAGGGACTTCAAGTCTGCATAGGGAAATGGAAAGGCCTTCTGAGCAAGTTGCACGGGGTGAGGTAAAATTTTCTATAACACTTGGTACATGTCTAAAGAACGTCAACCTACAATATCTATAGAGAAGCACATACAAAAATAATTAGAGGGATAATTCCTTAAAGGAAGAGTCGTTTGGATATTAAGGCATTTGGGTGTGAAATAATTTCCATCCCAAGAAGATCATTGGCTAGAGTATGGCAGAGTGTAGCATTTCCATGAAAAAACCGCATCCCAAGAGGGTATATGTTATGGAATATTTCCCCCGTGGACAAGTGAAATCTCCCTTGGATTATTAGACCCTTGTTACCAAGACAAAAAAGTACAAATGGTTGCTATATTCCTTTCAGATCTAACTTAGCTAGTTAAATGAGGAGAAGAGAAGTATGGCATACCTTATTCCAGTGATTATCCTTTGATGCTCCAAATATCGAGCTTGATCTTGCAAAGAACAACAAAGATACCTTTCTTCCACTCTATATAATTAACTAAATAGATCGACCTATTAATATTGAACAAAAAGATACAAGTACTCTCATTCTGAGTTTGAATATGCAACAACTCCTTCAAGCAGGGATGATTTTAAGGATGGAAATTTATTTTAAAATGTAGAAACCTTGGAGAATATTACGAATCCTTCATATTCCAACTATAAATTTTTGGTGATATTTTTGTAAAAAATATTCAAATTTATAAGGATTTTATATAGTTTATATAAAATTTTGGCGATTTTTAAGGTAAAATAATTTTATCCTATAGAATTTGGGTGAATCATTTTTAGAATAGCGAATATTGTTTTGGGAAAAACCATGGAAAATTAGCCCATGAGCGAAATTTAGCCCCTAAAATCATCCCTACCTTCAGATCCTCCTCATCCAACCCTTTGCGTGAACAACATAAGACCAAAATAATGATGCTATTACTGATTTCTTCCTCTCCTTTCCCCATGGAAAAGTTCAATTTATAGGCATGAGAAGTACAACTATCATGAGAAAATGAGGGATATGGATGAGGAGAGAGACCCTTGAGGTTTGGATCAACTCTTAGGGTGAAGGACAAGAATGAGGGTTGAACATAACTAACCCAATCTGAGAGAGCTGGCCCATAGAATTTGGTGGAGAAGATCCTCATTTTTACTCAATAAGAATGGCACTCCCCTATAGTGAGAGACATGGTGACATCCTAGGATTGACACTCCACTAACATGGAAGAGAGGGCACCATGACACTCCCCCAGTATGATTAAGGGGGTGCCACCCTTCATAAATGCTAAAAAAATAGTTGAATTTTCCAAGGAAATGATGTGTATCGACTGCCAATGATGGGGATTTTCTCTCTAACATGACTTGGAGGTTGTGAAAAATGTTTCGAAGGTGTCGATTGAGTTGTGACACTTACAAAAAGTGCATGAAGCATGTTATGACACTCATGACACCTGCGAAGGTTTAGTTGCGACACTTAAGACACTTGCGACACTTAGAATGTGACGTTTGCACCACATGTGACACTTAAAACATGATGTTTGCACCACATGAAACACTCACGATACTTTATATGCAAGTGTGGATTTTTGATGTGTAACGGATTTCCCCCCAAAGTGTGAGGTCAAAAGAGAAAGTTGATGGTCGAAACACTTTGTTCAATGCAAGGGTGGTGGAGTCGGAGAATCTGGTAGAAGCTGCAAGCAATCATCAAACAATATTAATATACGTTTAATTCATGACGTAGGCATACCTATGCTAAAAATATAAATATCTCAAAGAATGGTTGTTGACCAATATATTGTGGATCCCTAGTGATATTGACTAAGGAGATGGCCACCAAAGATACAATGTGGATCCATTTCTCCATGACATAACCTAATAAGAACCACACAAGAATACAGAGTGGAGCTATGATATGATAAGAACAAATCCACAGAGCAATACAAAGTGGATCTATGTAAATTAGTCAATTTATCTTCGTCACAACCTAGGAAAAACACATAACAGAGTGGGTGCTCAACCTAGGGTCTTCATCTCGATCCCGAAATAGTAGGATTCTATCCATGTGAATAAATGTTCCGATGTTGAACATGGTAGAAACTGCTTGATTATCGGTCATTGATGTATACCATTAACAAGTGTGAGGGTAATCACAAAAAATGTCAATGATTCCCAAGGTACCTAAAGTACATCCAAACAAATGTGAAAAATGAGCTGAAGTCGAACATTCGTCGAATCAATCGATCATGGGTCAATGATGTAAACCCACTGTCAAAGGTGAGGAGGCTTGCCATTGAGGCATGCAAGTTCCAAGTTATTGTTGTGTTTCTGAGTCAAATTCCCTGATAATGTGCTGAAGTCGATAGGAAAAGACTCGTCGAAGGAGGGCCTTGATGTATCCCCCATCATTGACACAAAATGATCATAGGATAGTGATATGAGATTGGAAATATGGAATGAAGTAGGGATGGAAACTGGTAATGTTGTATATGGTTGATCTGTGTAAGACTTCCCTTGAACATTTATGAGGCATGACACAAGATTTGTTAGCTTTCGACTCAGTTGAGAAATGGACCAAAACACAATGTGATAATGACTGGGGCACTCTTTGAAATAGCTGAAGGAGTAATAAGATTGAGATTGGTATGACTCAGGGGAGAGTGAATTAACCAAATGTAAGGTGAAATGCAGATGGGTTCCATGTTCAAGGGAGAAAACAACAACTTCCTTAAATGTTTTAAGACACTTGACCCACTTCCTTCAAATTCCCCCCCAATCTAGATATATGAGTACCTCTTTCTTGTTTATCAAGTTTGAGGAGGATAACGGGTGCTCGATATAAATCACCTTCGGTAAGTTCCTATTCCTATGTTTAATGAAATGGAAGAAGTAAGGGATCATCCCTAGATGGGCCCTTCAATGTATGTTTTTACGAGTTCAAAGAAGGAAAACTTGGTTGTTTTTCATGTTTAGGGAGTTTGAAAAGAACTTAAAGAAAACTCCATGGGTGTTCTTTTTCGTAATTTTATTCTCTGAGGTCTGAAAAAGCATAAAATAATACGATGAAGAACTCTTCTAGCCGATATTTTACTAGAGTATTCATTTTTTGTATTTAGTTTGCTGGGACCGAAAAAGGGGTAAATTACCACCCAACATACGTCTCTTCATATTTTAACGAGCTCAAAGGACGACGAAGTTTGCTCGAAGAGGTTACAGGGTGACAAAATGATTCTCCTTCATATGTTCTTGCATAAACAAATCATCCTGGGCAAAAAATGTCAACAATTACTTAAAAAATGACGATAATTGCAAAAAATCCAAATGATAGGTAATATAAATGTGAAAAATGGTTAGATAAAACTAGTTTTCAGAAGGTAAAAAGTCATTTTGGGTAAAAATTTGGGTTCATTTTCACCTTTCACTTGTAATTCCCATTTTCACTTGAGTTTTCCCCATTTGGAGCGATTTTTATGTCGTTGATTGCAAGAGCTATAGGTCATCATTCTGCGTTTCATCTAGATCAGGTTTGAGATCTGATCCTCCTCTTCACTTTCTATGTTTTTATCTTTCATTTTGATGCTTATTTAAGTGGTTTTAAGTTAGTTTAGGACCTCCAATGAACCCTACTTAGGTGGCCCTCCCCTAATGCATTGTGAGGGGCACCATCCTAGATCTTGGCACCCTAGTGCCCATAATTAGGGGGCTCCAACACTCTGTAAAGGCTTGTTGGGGGATGCCAGGGATGAAAGCAAAAGTAGTTTGGATATGGATCTTTCCTGGTATCGTTCTTATTGGAACAAGTACTACATATGCAACCATAGGATGTGTTGATGGAGCACCTTGTATCTGATCCCCAGATGGAAAGGTGGACCAATCTTTCGCCTCAGTTGGGGAATGAGCCCTCATCCTTTTCTTTTATTATTGGCTTATTCACATGGTGGACAAGGAATATCATTATGATAGAGGACTACCCTTATGTCGGGGTTGATTTTAGGGGCAGTGCAGATCTAGTGCTCCCTAAAGGGGCACTATGGGATGCATCAGGTAAAGTGCGTCAGATCATGACCTTGCAAAAATATATTTTTGTTTTATAATATATGCATTTTTTTTTTGTAAGAAGATGGATTTAATCATGTTTGTTTTTCATCATGTAGATAGAGGGATGGATCATCCAGCTAGAATGGATCCATTTGGATGATGCAGTGGTGCCCATGCAATAGTGGAGGTAGGTGGTAGAGTCAGAGGGATTCACGAAGAATAAATGAATCTTAGGGGGCTTACCATTGGTGTCCCCTCCATGAGATTGTGGGATGTTCCTTTACACCTATAGAGGCACACTGTGGGTGTACCAGAGAGTCTTAGCCATATGTTGAGATGAGTAGCTAGATATGTAGTGTGCTACCATGAGAACTATATAGCATAGGAGAGCGAGTAGATTTTCCTGTAGTCTTGCCATGATGATGTACGGGCATAGTAGCCTTTTTTCCACTCTATGCACGTTTTGGACTATATGACGACACACTTTTTCTATATATATATATATATATATATATATATATATATAGATATGGGTTTTGTCCCAGCTTCCTATGTTACAATGATGTGTTTTTTATGTTTAATGCTTTTATGTTCTTGAATATTTATCTGTGTGCAAGATGCCAATCCAACATGTAATTTGCTAATGAATCTGTAATGGTATTAAGTTCTCTTGGTATATGTTTCTATTCTACATAATTAAAAATCCTTTCGAGACAACGAACCCTCAAGTAGAGACGTAGAAATGTTGGATTTCGTATGGAATAAACACGATTAAGTTGACAGACCACAAGTTGGGAATCAAGGTTAATGATAATTTGAGATATGTCAAGAGAGGCAACCTCAATCAAAAGTCCAATAATGATGTGATAATATGCAACATTATTGGTTGCAGGTCTAAAACAGGTCACTCCTGAGCTCACCAACTCGCCAAAATGGTAGATGGTCCAAGCCATAAAATCTAAGTTCTGGGTATGTCGGCTAGTGACATCCACAAATCCAAAATATATTGGGAAATATGTTGACATCTGTGCATTTAGGCACAAATCAGGGTATACGAAGCTAAGGATATAATAAAACTCGTTCACACAAAAGTAAAAACACACCAAACCAAAACTTATGGTACAATAATGTACAAAGCACATATGCTTGATTTTCTAAGCATGATATTTTTTCAGGTAGAGCCCGTTGTGAAGATCAACAAGAGGGATTCCATCATAATCAATTAGCTCGTAGGTACCCTTTTGTAGCGCACATTTTATGATGTAAGGTCCATGCCACATAGGTTCCAATTTCCCTACTCGAAGTTTATCATGGTCATGGTCGTAGACCAAGACCAAATCTCCTTTTGCGAATATGCGAGGTCAAATAGACTTATCGTATTGGGTCTTGATGTGATTTTGATATGTTTTGTTAATGAGAGAAACATCACGATGGGTTCATTAAACTTTGTTAGGTACATGAAGTGTTCTTCTTCGGCAGAAGTGTGGGGAAGGAGATCTACAGTTAGTTTTAGAGATGGAATCTCATATTAAATTGACAACACTGCTTCTAACCTATATACCAATTGGAAAGGTGTGAATCGAGTGGCGGTTTGAAATGAAGTCCGATAGGTCCAAAGTGATGAGAAGAGTTGAAAATTCCAAGTGGTTTTTTTCACCCCCACCATGCATTGAAGCATGGTTTTCAGGACTTTGTTGATGGCGTCAACTTGTTCGTTGGCTTGAGGATAGTAAGGGGATGAGTTTTCATGTGGAAAACCCAACTTGGTGTGCAATCCACTCATCATCTGATTTTGTAAATGGGATCTGTGATCATTTATAATAGCTTGTGGGACTCCGAATCAAGCGATGATGTGGTTAAACATGAAAAGTTTTGCATTTTGGCCATCATTAATAAATGTAGGCATAGCCTCAACCCATTTAGTGAAATAATTGACTGTGATGATAATATAACCATGCCCCCTAGCTGAGGTAGGATTACATTGCATGAAATCAATACCCCATTTAGCAAAGGGGACGATGGCGACAATTGGATGGAGTGGAGTTAGGTGGGTACGTTCTTTCTTCTGAAAGATTTGACAGGGTGAGAATTTTTTAACAGCCTCAATGCAGTCTTTGAATATTGATGACCAAAAATAACCGCTACATAATATTTTTTGGGTTGTAGCCATCCCAAAGAGATGACCGCCACAATATCCAAGGTGATGGTCATTTAAAACATGCTCAGCCTCTTCATGGGTTAAACAATGACAAAGGACAATGCCAATACCACGACGATACAAAGTGTCGCTAATAATAAGGTAGTACTTTGAATGGTTTCTAATACGACGTCGTTCGTCATGCGAAATACATAGCTGGAAGGGTTGGGTTTGGAGATATAAAATAATGTCTCCATACCATGGGTTAGACATACTTATAATGAACAATGAATCATCTGGAAGGGAATCACTGGGCTCAGTTTCCTCATCAGTATGGGGAAGATCACAAATTAACTCGACAAAAACCAATGATTTCTTTGCTATTGATTTGGTGAACTCAAGATCAAATTCTTGGAGAATGACGATCCAGTTGAAATATTTTCCCCCAAGTAATTTATGAGTCAATATATGGTACATGGGGTTCCCGTGGTAGTGTGAAGTAAGATGTAGTGTCTAAATCTTTGGACAACAATGACTGCCGCCAAAGCCAAATTTTCAACATGTGAATATAAGAGTTCAGGGCCTGAAAGGCTCTTACTTAAATAATGGATCACATGTTCTACACCCTCATCATCCTCTTGAACTAACACCATGATGATAATGGAAGTAGAGGAATCCAAATAAAGGATGTAATCTCGTGCATAGTCGAGGGATGTAACAATGGTGTATTCGTTAAAGCATGCTTGAGATCATCAAATGAGCGTTGAGAAATTGTATCCCAGATGAAAGGGACATCCTTTTGCATCAATCCCATGAATCATTTTGTGATTTTAGTGTAATTTCAAATGAAACCACATAGAAAGTTTTCCTTCCCTTTCAAACTTTGAAGTTGTGTAATATTGTTGGGAGGACATAAAGTGAGGATAGCTTTCACTTTTAAGGGATCCACACTAGTCCTATATTTGGATACCACGAAGCCTAGGAGTCTCCTTGATTCAATAGAGAAAATGCATTTGTTGGGGTTCAAATGTATGTTGTAATGTCTACACCTAAGAAATATTTCTCTTAGATGACCAATATGATATTTTCGATGTGCCGAATGAGTTGGTAATTCATCGAGATATGGTTCAATAATATGTTTGATATCGTGGAAAGTGTATGACATAGCTCACTGGAAAGTGGCTCCAACATTTTTAAGGCCGAAAGGTAATTTTTGATATGAGAAATCCCCCCATGGGTAGATGAAGGTTGTTTTTTGTTGATCAACGGGTAAAATATTGATCTGGTTATGGCCAGAGAATCCATCCATAAAAGAGAAAATGGCGCTTTTGGTGCAATTATCAATAATTTGGTCGATGAAGGGCATAAGGTAATTGTCTTTTGGACAAGCCTTATTGAGATCCCTATAGTCGACACAAACACAAATTGTCCCTTGTTTCTTGGCAACCAAAATGATGTTGGAAACCCATTCGATCAGAGGTACGAGATAAATAAAACCAAATTTTAGTAACCTTTCTACTTCTGCCTTTATTGCCACACCTTCTTAGGATGAACAGGGCGAAGTTTCGTTCGTACAGGTTTAACTCTAGGGTAATTTTTGATTTCATGCACAATGATCAAAGGGTTGATCCCTAAAATTTCTTCGTAGCGCCAGGAAAAAATGTTGTAGAATTCTTTATACAGGGAGATGTAATTTTCAATCTCTTCAGTTGAACAATTCAAAACTAGTTGTATGTTTTCCATGACACCTTCCTCTTCGGATATGTCAACACTGATGGTTTGTGATATGTTTCCCAAATTTACCTAAGATATTGTATCCTAAGTGAGTATCGAAGATTGGGGATCGTTGAAAATATCGGTTGGAAAGATAGATGAAATATCTTTCTCGATTTCATCTAAACTGGGAAGAAAGGATGAGCGATGGTGGTTTTAATTCCATGGTGACTCTTCAATATTAAGAATTTCCATAATGGATTCATCATATGGAAAAATATTTAGGATTTAATCAAAGGTATATGATAAGGAATCTAACCAGGATAGTAATGAATAAGAATTAGATGCCATCAGATGTTGGTAGTCGGGTGAAGGAGAGACGGATTTAATGGCTTCGTATTCGAACTCGACGGGACTAAGTGACATAGTGTATAAAATTCTAAAGGACTAGGTACTATCAAGGGATCAAATGATTCGAGAGATTGATGTACCATGGTTGAAATAATATTTATTATAGAAATATGTTGTGGAATTTGAGGAATGGGTGTGGGGAAAGTTCCCATGAGAGAAGAATCTTTCAATAGACCTACCCCTACACTTTCATAAGTAATATTTGAGTCCCCAAAAAATGGAATATTGTTGGTTGTTTTATTGCGAGCATAAGGTATACAATAATCTAACTGATCAATGGTAACTATTTTTCCTTGACGAGGAAACTGAACACATCGAAAAACCGAGGAGGCCACAACAGTCATAGCGTAAAACCAACTTCTTCCAAGCAATAAGTTATAATATAAAGGAGCTTCGACTACTTCCACATCGACGAAAATAATTCCTCCCCAAGTTGAACGACTAATGATTGTAACAATCCATGAGATTGGAAACCTCATCTATCAAATGATTTTAACATGGTAGGAGATTGATTAAGACTAGGGGATTTAAGGCCTTTCCAATAGGCTAAGGACATGACACATGTTGATGCTCCTTCATCCAATATAGTGCGATGAATATGTTGATTGTGAACAACAACATCAATTTGAAACACATGTTGGTGAGAGAGCATCGATTTATAATTGTCTAGGTTAAACGTGATATTGTTGGATCACTCGGGATCTATAGCTCTGATGGCTACCAAGAGAGTCCTATGTTAGTTGGGGCAGTGTTGTAGAATTTCAAGAGCCGAAATTGCATAATATTCTTGTGCCAAATCTTCAACAATGTTGTAGTTCTGGGAAACATGAGAGTTAGGATTAAAGGAATAATTTTAGATAGTACTCTTGGGAAGACGTAAGATAGATTCAAAGTTAGGTTTCTCAATCTGGAGAGGTCCATATGGAGGGGTAAATGAAGGGGAAGGTGGATTAGTCACAGTTCCATTAGTTACACTTTATTTATCATGTTTCCCTGGAGGTGTATCATATGTCATAGTCCTAGTGGTCAATATACACCATTGAACATATAAATATGTGCACTTGAGGAAGCATCCTTGTTAGGAGGATGAAATAGGTTTTCCCCTTGGAGAGGTGTAGGATTTTGTGCAACCAATGATTGATGATGTGGAAAATGATGTGTCAAAACAACTGGTTGGGAATTTCCTTTATATAATTTCAATACTTATTCCTGGTGGGGATAGTCTTTTGTGTACAACACACATGAGACAAGGAAATTTCAGTTTTTGTTGTGTTTATTTTTCAACAACAGGCGATTGTGCTTGTGTTTTTGTATTTTCGGTTTGATTAGAATTTTTCTTGGATTTATTCTTAGTTTTCGTCGCCCCCCTGATTGTGATGGTGAAGTATATTGAACTGCATTTACTTCATAAACTTTAGTGGGAGAGGAATTTGTTGGGACATAAGTCTGCACTGTAGTTGAGGAAGACACTAAATGATTGGTTGTCCAAGTCGACTATGAGACATGTTGCGTTTTGACAGAACTAATAGCACCATCAAAATGAGTGGTAGAGGATGGTTTTCATGGATCGATTGATGTACGGGGAGAGTTTGGGATCAGTTCATACAAGGTACTGGATTGGGAATAAACGAGATCCAGATAATGGGCACGAGAAATAACTTCCTCTTCTGTAACTACACCTCTCATGGCTACATCACGAGCAATAGGAGGTAACAAGGATTTTGTTAACAATTCAACCAACAACTGGTCAGGGATGGTGGATTTGATCAACCATTGTCATCATATCCACTCATGAATATGATAAAAAATATGTATGGAGTTAGGCTAACGAAGGGAGGTCAAAATTTCTGTGCCAGTTTCGTATCTAATTGGCAGCTGGAAATGGGTGAGGAAAGTGTTGGACACAATGACCACACTGAGAGGGAGGGTGAATCAATGTAGGGCTCTTTTGAAACTTCTTTGCAAAACACCTTTGTTATTGATCACCATTTACTCAATATTCATTACTTTCATTTATAACTAGTTGTTTGTATGTAATCATATCTCATCAATAAACATCATCAATAAACCATCACCATAAAGAACACAAGGCACATAAGATATATGTATAATTTTGTTTTGTATTACGGACTACAATCCTTGGGGTTTATCAGCATCAACTGAAAAGAGAAACGACTCCACAAGAGCACCAACTCTCAATGCAAGAATCAACTTGTAGATCTCAACACCAACTGAGATGTGAGAATTCGAATCCTCAAATACAAGACCCTTCTTGTGAATAGAACCAAATATGTGAATAGGTACGGGACCTGTAAATAGTGAAACATGTGTATGCACACGGTCTATCTATAGTAAAACACACATATGTATGCGCCCTTCCTTCTGTCATCCTGTGTACACCTTTAGAAACTAGGCTTTCCGAAATTTCAACCTTCTGGCCCTTCAGACCCTTTCTGCCTTAGTCACATCCACTTGTGACCTATCACTGTAATCTTCCTATCACTGCTCAATATGTACCATCACCAATAAAAAACATATCTATACCATCCAACAACCTATGCATGCTCCTCATGCATACACAATCACATATCATGGATATCTCACAATCAAAACAAAACTGAACTACTCAAATAACCAACCATCATCTACCATATCCAAACATCACAACAACCATACAAAGAATGCTTCAAACATTCACCACACCATAAGAAAAGAAACATCAAGACAATATGTACCCATATGAGAACCTCTGTAGCATATTTGAACCTGTAGAATAGTAATCTGGAACTTGCTTCAGACTTCGGGAACCTGGCAGCAACTCTCACTCAAATTTTCATGTCCTTTTTCAAATGTACACTACCTTTTCATGTACAAACCGCATACATATGCTACCTATTCTACTATCAGCCCCCGTATGTATGCTACATTTTCACTATCAATGCACGTACACCTCAGAAAACTAGGGTTTTATGAACCTCCAAAACTTTCACCGTCAAACCTCAGACTTACAAAAATTCTAATGTGTCCATGAGTACCTATAATGAATATTTCACCATCATATATCTTCAATATACACAAGATATTCACACATAAGCCACCCTTTCTCTCTTATTTATACTTCTCCAAGTAGCTTCTTATAGGGTTTATCATCTAACCAACTTCAACCAACTTCCTTCTTTTGGGGCTAACCCACTTCTAACCACTTGTCCACTTATAACTACTTTCTCCACAAATAGTAACTTCTCTACTTCTAGTTGCAACTAATTTATTTTTAATTGTTTTCTTGTTGCAACTACTTAACCCATGATTAACCACTTTGACTAGTCAACTTTCTTCTAGGAGCTTCTAGAATAATTTGACTTCTTTGACCTTCTAGGGGCTTCTAGACAACACATGAGGGTTCTCCAACTTCACATGGCCATAACTATCTAACCGTGAGGAGTTATGTGATGTTCCACATATCACCAGAAATGGCATGACAAACACTATCCATATAGAATAGTCTTACTGACAAATTCATTTATCTTCATAACATTATTCCTCAAACAAACTTGAGTTCCCTAACCATACTGCTAGGATGACTCAACCACTTAACCATTTGGACTTCACAAAGTGTATTCCCATGAGGGATTTCACCATAAGGGGGAGAATTTGGAGTTCATCTATTTGGTACTTCCTATAATCCATGATAAGACAACAATGATCAACCTTTACATCAATCCATATATACATCAATCCATCTGGAACAATAACTCATTACAACATATTTTGGTCTTCACAAAGAGTCTTCCCGTGAGGGCTTCACAATAAGGGGACCACTTTGGAGTTTATCCATTTGGTACTTCCTATCATACATGACATAAAAGATACAAATTATTCCTATCAACCAACATATCACTATGACACCACTTGACATCAATTACTTCAATCAATTACATCAATGACAACATAGTGTTGATTAAGGTTGGTTTTCATTGATGTCAACCCTTGAAGAAAGCCCCGTAGGACAAAGGTTTGGGTAATGGACCCAAGATTTTTTGATGTAAATATGACTCATTATTGTTTTGTCATGGTTGATAAGAAGTAAATATGGATGAACTCCAAAGTGGTCCCCTTATGGTGAAATCCCTCACGGGAAGACGCTTTGCGAAGTAAGAGAACCCATTCTTAATTTTGGAATAATGAGATGAAGGACAATGAATTTTTCAGGGAAAATATTCTATATGGATAGTGCTTGTCAGTCCATTTCCGGTGGTATGTAGAACGTCACATAACTCCTCACAGTTAGAGAGTTATGACCATGTGAAGTTGGAGAACCCAGGTTTGGGTAATGGACCCAAGTTTGTTTGATGGATAACAATATGATTTTTGCAATATTTTAAGGTAATATTATTTTATATGGATAGTACATGTCATTCCATTTCTGGTGGTATGTGGAATGTCACATAACTCCTCACAGTTTGAGAGTTATGGCCTTACGAAGTTGGAGGACCCTCATATGTCATCTAGAAGCCCCAAAAGGTCAAAGTAGTCAAAGTGGTTTAAGAGATTTAAAAAGGTAAATAATAAAGTGAAGTGATTAGTGTATTATAATTCAAAGTGAATA
>JASDQU010585404.1:50580-68649 GCA_032191745.1 Picea mariana
TAGGCCATCAATAAATACATCAATTATATTATGACAAGAAATAAACTCTTTGACATCAATCCTTTGCTATGGGAAGGAGACGATATATATATTTTTTTCGTTACGCCACTAACAAACACTTGAAGAATGAAAAGTCTTGATGCAATTTTGTTACCAGACAAGAATTCAAATATTCACCAAATTATCAAAACAAAAACTTTTTAATTTCTGAGACCAATGCATACAAAGTTCTACAAATTATTCTTTGTTTGATTTTAGAAGCAAACAAAGATGTTATTCTAATGCTCCATTTTTTCACTAATGATGAAATGGTTCACATCTTAGAATGGCATATAATAGGAAACTAAATATTTTTCAAACAAAGATACTCAGAAAAAGAAAAAAAAGAGAATGAAACTCACTCAAACATAAATCTAAAAAGATAAGAAATCAATAAAATCACACTTTGAAAAGTGAGTAGCAAGAAATCATTTAAAGCTAGGTTGTGGCAAGCATAAAGATCTTGATGACCAACAAACCCTTCTAATCAGGTAGATGGCCGATGATCTTATGAAATAAGGATGAAACCAATGAAAGGTAAAACAAAACAATCTCACAATTTAGGAAGAATTTGCAAGCTCAATCAAAGACAAATAACAGTTATGTGCATCAAACAAGGCCAAAAATAGATAGAGGATTCCTTGGTTAAAAATTCCTGACCAACAAAACTGAGCAGTACTTGGCATACCTGAAGATTCTCACTAAAATGAGAAAGTGGTGCTCCTATCCTCAAGGAGATAGGGCAAAGTGGCACTCCCTATAGAGCTACAGGGGAGCGTCATCATGACAGTGGCACCTTGGTGTCCATTGCATGGGAGGGCCAGTCTCAGGAAAGTTGAAATAAAGTTGGAAAAAGATAAAAACTTAGGGAAATCCATTCAATGGATCAGTGAAGCTTCCAATGAAGTAGAGGAAAAAGTGAATTGATTCAGAATCTAACATCAATAAATACCTAATGATGGGAAAATGATTTAGACGATCCAAGGAAAGACTAATCAAAGTCGATCTCGAGTGGAGTCACCAATTTCTGTTACGAAATATTTCCCCTGCAGACATGTGAAATCTCCCTTGGATTATGAGACCCCTATTACCAAGACAAAAAAGTACAAATGGTTTCTATATTCCTTTCAGATCTAACTTATCTAGTTAAATGAGGAGAAGAGAAGTATGGCATACCTTATTCCGATGATTGTCCTTTGGTGCTCCAAATATCAATCTTGATCCCTAAGCTCCTTGATCCTGCAAAGAACAACAAAGAAACCTTTATTCCACTCTATATAATTAACTAAATAGATCGACATATTAAGATTGAACGAAAAGAGACAAGTAGATGCAAAAGTACACATACTTGAAGGAAATATGCCAAGTATATTAATTTGAGAACCAAAACAAAGTACTTACAATCTGATTTTCAAGATTCATAAGCTCCTTCAAGTTATCCTCATCCAACCCTTTGCATGAACAACATAAGATCAAAATAACAATGCTATTCTTGATTTCTTCCTCTCCTTTCCCCATGGGAAAGATTTCAATTTATAGGCATGAGAAGTACAACTATCATGAGAAAATGAGGGATATGGATGAGGAGAGAGACCCTTGAGGTTTGGATCAGATCCTGGGGTGAATACCAAGCATGAGGGTCGAGCATAACTAACCCAATTTGAGAGAGATGACCCATATAATTTGGTGGAGAAGATCCCCATTTTTTTCTCAACAAAAATGGTGCTCCCCTATAGTGAGAGACAAGGCGCCATCCTAGGAATGGCGCTCCATGTAAAAATGTTTCTATGGTGTCCATTGATTTGTGACGCTTACAAAACCTGCATGAAGCATGTTATGACACTTGCAAAGGTTGAGTTGCGACACTTATGCTACTTGCGACACTTATACTGTGATGTTTGTGCCACATGTGACACTTAGAATGTGACGTTTTCACTACATGAGACACTTTATATGCAAGTGTGGAATTTTGATGTGTAACAATATAGCTTTCATTCTTTTAGAATTTATGTAGTGAAAACTATTTAGTGTAGAAAGTAAAGGTGAAAACTCATCTTGAGTTTGAGGATTTATGAGGAGTTGTGGATGACACAATTACTATACATCTAGTCGATGTGGATGAACAATAAATTTTTTGACAAGGATAATAAGAGATCCAAGTTGATTATCATGTTTGGGATGTTTGGGGTGTCAGAGGAAGTCCAGTTTCATATTCATGACTCAACCGCTACCAAAAATGCTTGGGACAATATCAACAATTACATTGCTTGAAGCTAAATACTAGTGAGAAGATCGAACTTGTTGAATTGCAAGCCTCACTACAAGAACAGAGAGAGATAATGGAGGATGCTTCATTAGTACCTATTTCCATAAGAGCACTTCATCTGCTTATAATATTTTTGCGAAAATTTTAAATGTCACCATTCAAAAACCCAGTTTTGAGCAGTTTGTCAACATGTTGTAGCTAGAAGAATTTATGCACGGTGAAGATGAAACAAAGGAAGGCTATGTATTGGAAACCCATTAGAAGGGGAAGAGTCCCATGAGACCTTCAAATCATCCTTCTAAACATGCAATGCGGTAGAAACAATATGAACACAACCCTAGTTCCTAGAAGATATGTATCATATGCGGGAAAATAGACCATGAAATCAATGATTTTTGGCATAATGTATTCACCCATGGTTCATCTAGCAAAAATAATCCAAAAACATAGAAATCACTACAAGGAGTGAAGAAGAATCTAAATTTTCTCACATTTGGAAAAAAAATCCTTCCAAAAAACAATAACACAACAATATTGTTGAAGATAACAATCCTTCTTACAAGGATTACATTGATGCTACCCAAACTAGTGAGGACATTCCTATGAATTCTATTTGGTATGTGGACTTTGTAGAAACTCAACATGTGATAGGAAGACAATATTGATTCACCAATATAGATCATATTATTGATCATGACCAAGTGTCTCTTGGTGATGATTCATCCTATTGTGTCCAAGGAACTACCAATATTTTCTTACCACTTGGTAATCATGCAAGTCAAACCATTGAAATTATATATATGTTCCATGAATAAATAATATATTTTCTGTAAGACAATTGTCAATCACAACCTTAAGGTTTAATTTGATCAACAAATGGAAAAGAAATGTGTCTCATTTGTGACAATTCTGTATGATCAAAAATTGTTTCAAGAGCTTTAGGTATAGGCAAAATGTTCTAGCTTGTTGTTTTCCACAATGGAAATCAATTTGTATTTGTCGAAGATACAAACTCTACAAATATCTAGCATAGAATATGGACACCTCAATATTGGGCACTTGCATTCACTTAGAGAACACAATATAGTGAGAGGCCTTCCCTCACTGAAGAAGATGAATGATCATTTCTCTGGTTGTTTATATATAAAACAATATAGAGATCCATTTGTCACAAGTACATAGTGGACAACTTGTCCATTAGATCTAGTGCACACTAATATGTGTGGGCCCATGAGACCAAGTGTGAGTGGATTTCAATATTTTCAGTTTTTTGTTGATGACTACTGCTTACACACCACAAAAAAATGTTGTCTAAGAGGAATAATTGTACCATTATGTAAATGGTGTGCAACATGATTGAGGAATCAAACATGGATTAGTAATATTAAATAGAAGTAGTACTCACAACAATTTACTTGTTGAATCGTGCACCCACCAAAGCACTTGATGGTATCATACCACATGAAGCATGGAATGGGTATAAGCTAATTTATATCTCAACATCATGTATTTCGTTGCAAAGATCATATGCATGTTCCAAAGAATAAGAGGAAAAACAATAAATAATAATTCCTTACAATGTATATTTCTGAGCAACATGGAGAGTCAAAATCCTATTGATTGATGGCCCTAAAATCAAGAAAATATGCATAAGGAGATATGTTGTATTTGACGACAAGGGTAAGTCAAATCCACCCTCCACACAACCACTTGCTATAGTCATTGATCCTGTAATTGTTTTTTATTATGATGGAGGAAGTAATAATGAGGATGATGGTAATGATTTGTTAGGTCCATAAGTTACATTATCCACAAGTACTGCTCAATGTATGCCCAATTGGAATACTAGTACTTTTTGAGATGCAAAATTGGATGGAGTTACAAACACTTCCATTTCAGGGCTACAAACTCATAACATGGCTCGTGAAGAAGTGAATTTTTCCCTTATGAGCACAATTGCATAATATTTTGAGCCCTTGACATTTTGTGAAGCTCAAGAGTCAAATCCTTGAAAAGAAGCCATGGATGTTGAATATTATTCATTGGTGAAGAATACTACATGTCAACTTGTTGATCTTCCAATAGGGAAGAAATCCATCAGTTACAAATGGGTCTTTAAGACCAAGTACAAATCAAAGGGTAGAGTTGACAAGTACAAAGAAAGACTTGTAGAAAAGGGCCATGCACAAAAAGAAGACATTTCCTATGAGGATGATTTTTCTTCTATAGCCACGATAAATTTAATTAGGTTGGTATTTTCTATGACTGCATATTTTTTCTCAAAAGTCCATCAAATGGACATGAAGAGTGAGATTTTGAATGGAGATCTGAAAGAGAAAGTTTACATGACCTAACTAAAGGGTTTTGTCACACTTTGTCAAGAATAAAAGGTATAAAGTTCCTTGTATGGTATCAATCATGCTCCTTGAGATTGGTACATCAAGATTGATGAACATCTTATGTAACATGGATTCCAACGGAGTCCATATGATCCAAACCTCTACCTCAAGGAGAAAGGGGGGAGGTTTTGATTCTCATTATGTATGTTGATGATCTAGTAATCATTGGAAACTTAGTGAAGATGATTGATTCCACAAAGAATGATCTTAAGTGATATTTTGACATGAAAAATATCGATTCACTACATTATCGTTGATGTGGGATTTCGAAACAAAGTGGGAAATCCCACTTATTTGTGTGTGTATGAACTCAAATTGGGAGTGGAAATTCCCACTTCCATTCAAGTTCATACACACACAAAGAAATTATACAAACTCAGACTAAATTTTTATTAAGAAAATGAGAAGCTTAAATAACATTACAAGAGGAAAACTACCTCAACAATATAGTGGTCCATTCAGAAGGTGTACTAATCGGCTAAACCTTTTCAACATGGTATCGAATGTCCCAAATAGAGATCGTATCCAAAATTCACGCACTCGGGAAGTTGATGTATCAACTACCCTCATCAGGGCCCACAAACCTTTGGTGTTTCATCTTTCGAGGTCAGGGTTTTGGATGTTTAGGGTTTTCTCATTTATGCTTTATGTTAAAAAGGCCTTTGGAGCTTCATCGTAATAATATTATTGCGAATGTGCATAGTCATCACATCTCTTCTTAGAGATAAGATACCACCATTCTAGTGAGTTCATTTCATTCTATATTTTCTTTTACAGTCTCTACATATTTAATTATTTAATAGAAATTGAGTATTACTGTATCTCTGTGTTTCTGTCTTATTTCTGTGTTTCATTTCGTTCCCTCGTAAATCTGGATTTGTGGTATCAGAGCAGTCTACTCTTTATTTTTTTCTCTGTGCATGTCCCCAATGATGTCAGGGTATAAGGCATTGGGACTTGAATTATTTGATCCCTTGGAAGACTATCCTCACTGACCCCGATGTCCACCCATGGCGGAGGAAAAGAGAGACAAGGGAGTAGGAGATCCTATTAAGTTGTTTCTCACGGAAGCCCTCGTTCAAGAGAGGAACGAGATGAAGGATAATTTTTCCCAAATCCTTCGACAACTATCAACAACAACATATGCATCTTCATCAATCAACTACTATGGAGGTGCCACTCCATTCAAAGTACAAGTTAATTTTGATATTCCTGTATTTGAAGGTCACATAGATGAGGATTTTGTGGTTAAATCTACTTGAAGGTTATTTCTCCGTCCACAATTTTTCCAATAGGTAAAATATCACCTTTGCGCTCCTTAAGACAATCCCCCATGCCAAAAATTGGTGGGAGACTTACTATGAGAAGAACTCCACAAAGGAGTCTAAAATATTTGGGGCCGATCCCACTTGGGAATCTTTTATGGATGTCGTCAAGGAACAATATTATCATGTTGGAAACTACAATGACCAATACATGATATGGACCACACTGCATCATGAGAGGGAGAAAAGTGTACCAGAGTTCATAAATACCTTCCATACCTTTCACACCAAGATGTGTATCAGAGACTCTGAGCAACACATGGTTCTAAAATACCAAGGGGGTCTACATATGTACATCCAAACAAAAATTGAGTTTCTAGAAATTTCGTCACCATGACCCATGTATTGATATGCTGTCAAAATCAAGCAAAAATTTAATCAGAGGAAAAAGCGGGAGTTTGGATCTGTGAATGCATCACAGTAGAAGTAGGAAAAAGGTGGCCCCAACACACCAAACAAAGGAAAAATAAAGGATGGAAAACCTCGGTACAACCAGTCTAAGCCACAAACAAATAAAGTTAATGGGAAGATGAAGAAAGACACTGGGAAATGGCGCGAGTTCCATAAAATCCACTGACACAACATCGATGAATATCACTCAAAGCTATCATTAGTGGTCAAGATGAAATCATTAGAGTTAGATTCGACTCTAATTCAGAGCCATCCAAGGGGAAGAATATCATTGATGTAGAAACCAATACCACAGTTGCTACCACCAAGATCCAACCAAACGAACTAGAATATCCAGAGGAAGGTGAGCACCTTTTTCACTCACAGATGTGGGTGAAGGGTTCTCCACTACATTTTATTGTTGATAGAGAAATCCAAAAGAACCTCATCTCAACAAAGGTCTTCAAATGGTTGGAGTTACCGACAAGAACACATCCGTATCCGTACAACATCGGGTGGCTCAACCAAGGATGATATCTTCGCGTCAACTAATAGTGTCGCTTGCCCTATGGCATCAAGCCCTTCAAGGATGAGGTATTGTGTGATGTTTTCCAAATTGAAGTTTGTGATGTTCTTTTAGGCCAACCATATATGTGGAAATATCATGTTGTATATGAGTCTATACCTTATAGTTTCATTGTTACTGTGGGAAAACAAATGTACATGATACCAAAGGTATCTCCACCTACTGCAATTTATTTGGTATCAACTAAGAAGTGCAGGAAGGTCATCTTCCAGAAATGGAAATTTTTCCTCTTCATGATTCACTCTCAAAGTGAATAGAAATCCATGACCACATCCATGGCCTCCCCACAGGACTCCTCTACATAGCAGAAGCAAGTGGAAAAATTCATGGAAGAATACTGGGACATCTTCACCTCACCTACCAGGGTGCCTCTGCACTATCAGGTCAAGCTTTCAATTGAGTTGACCCTTGAAATGCATTTGGCTAATGGGTCAGTGTATCAGTGCTCTCTCTTGGAAAATGAGGAAATCAAGTGCCAGATTCAAGAGCTATTCCAAAAGGTCACATTCGACCAAGATCCTCGCCCTATGGAAGCCCAATTGTGCTTGTGCAGCAGAAAGATGGGACCTGGTGACTCTGTATTGATTACAAAGCTCTGAAAAAAATAACAATCAGAAACTCGTACCCAATTCCATGAATTGAGAACCTTCTCGACCAGCTCAAGGGGGCCAAGCACTTTAGTAAGATTGATATGAATTCCATATACCATCAGGTCCCCATAGAACAAACTGATGATGACTTCTTTCAAGTCTAAAGAATGTATTTTTGAATGGTTGGTCATGCCCTTTGGCTTGATGAATTCCCCATCAACTTTCATGAGGTTGATGGATGAGATATTGTGACCCTTCACCAATTCTTTTATGGTTGTACATATAGATGAAATCCTCGTCTTCAACAAGAGTAGGGCAGAACACTTGCACCACATTCAATAGGTCCTCCACACTTTGCGGTAGCACAAGATATATGCTAACCTAGAGAAATGCTCCTTTGGCATGAACATGGTCCAATAATTTTTACATTGTAGATGCGAATGGGGTGCATGTCAATCCAACCAAGATCCAAGTCTTTTGTGACTGGCCATCCCTGACAACACTCACCGAGCTTCAAATATTTTTAGGCCTTGCCAACTTCTATCCAATATTCGTATTGGGGTTCTCCCATATCATATGGGCTCTCAACCAAATTCCCAAGGGTGGTTTCAAAGCCAAATTTTTGTGGGGTAGGTCACAAAATAACGCATTTAATATTCTGAAACATCACTTATTCTTATCCCCTATTCTTTCCTTATGCGATTTACAACAACCATTTGATATTGAGACATATGCTTCTTATTATGTTGTTGGTTCCATTATCACTCGCAAGGTCATACAGTGGCCTATCATAGTGAGACACTCTCAAATTCCATCCGTAAGTACCCCACCTATGAAAAATAAATGTATTCCATCATACAATCTTGTTTCCAATGGAATCATTACATTATAGGGAAGGATACAATCATCCATATAGATCACAAGCCTCTACAATTCATGCAGACACAAGGAAAATTGAAGAATGACCTCCATCAAAAGGGCTACACATACTTGCAACAGTTTCACCTCAACATTAAGTATAAGAAAGGGAGCACCAATCGTATCACTGACTACCTCAATCGACCTCTAGTTGCAGTACTAACCACAATGCTTGACTCTTGTGGGCATAAAACCTCTAGGTGGTCCCAACTCTATGAAAATGATCTTGATTTTTCTACAACCTACCAGATGTTGGGAACATGCATGGATGCTGTTGATTTTAATCTTCAAGATGGACTGCTATGCCATCTGGGTCATCTCCATGTTCCTTCAAGCAAGCGTGGGAAGATGATTTGGGAACCCACTATAGTCAGTTGGTAGGAAACTTTGGCATGGAGAAGACAATGGAAATACTATAGAAGTATTTCTATTGGCTGAAGCTTCCTCAATATGTTAGTAAGTATATCATATCTTGGACTTCCCGATCCATTGCCAAACCAACCATTAAAAAACAAGGATTGTATACCCCTTTGTCTACTCCCGATGGGCTTTGGTAATCAATCTTGATGGACAACATGTTAGGTATCCCCTCAACCAAGCATGGAAATGACTGTATATTCATGTTTTTTGATCCATTCTCCATGATGGCCATTTCGTCCGCCTACAAGAAGAGTATCACAACTGAGGCCACTGCCAAGATCTTCTTCGAGCATGTATGGGTACACTTCAGAATACCACATACCATCATATCAAATTGGGACAATATATTCTTGAGCACATTCTGGTAGAGCCTCTGGTCATTGTTGGACACCAAGCTCACCAAATCCACTTCCTTCCACCCTCAAACTGATGGACATATAGAGGTTTTCAATAGGATGATCGTCCATATCTTGCACATGTACAACTCCAAGCATCCACACACATGGGATGAGAGCCTTCCTTATGTCCAACATAGCTACAAAAAATCCCTACATAGCTCGACCAATCACAATCCTTTTCGTGTGAGCCTGGGTTTTCAACCATTGGGCCACATTGATGTAGCACTTCCCATTGCATCCACACAGGAATAATCTTCCCATGCTCAATCTGAGGTTGACAAAGACAACAAATTCATTGAATGGATTCAACACATCTGCAAATAGGTCCATGATATTTTGCAGAAATCCAGTGCTAAGTACAAGAAACACCATGACCAACATTGAGTTCACCGCAAGTTTTACGTGGGAGACAAAGTTTGGTTACATTTACAGAAAGAGCGCCTTACAAGACCCCATAGGAATCTGCATCCACTTCGCTATGGACCTTACACCATCACTAAGGTTGTGGGAGACAATGCTTTTGATTTAAGTATTCCCCCCTTCCTTGGCTCGCACCCAATATTCAATGTGGACCTCCTTTGGCCATATTTTCCTCCACTATTGGACCCATCAGAACTGATAAAACAACTGACACCTATGGAGCTCAACTCCGATTGCATGGAAGATGAAACCCCTGATTGGATCATGGAAACATAGGTTAAGGGAACCTGCCAATAGAAGATTCAACTCTATCGGGTTGTCAAAGTACAACAATGATTGTACCAAGGCAAGTGGCTCACCAAGCATCAATTTCAACATAATTTTCCCCATTTGATGGGGGCACTCAATGCAATGGAGACTGTTAACATTAGAAGTCACACCTAGACTACTGTAAGTGTAAGCTTAATAACCATCAAAGTTTTGTAGGTTTCTATAAAAGGTAAGGTTTTGTAATTTCAAGTGTTATGAATGGATGAGAAACTCAATCCAAGATATCAACACAAAATCTCCACACAATATACTCCAACAAGTAAGGATTGAACAATCTTAGATCAATTTGTCTTTAGAAATTCAGTGAAAAGATGGAAGACTGGAGGAGAAAGGTGAAATACATGAACCAAGTTACATCAAGAACTTTGACACACATACAGTGGAATTCTTACTAACAAGGAGCCTCCTAGTCAATAAGAAGATGCGCTTTGACAATACTTGCATCAACAAATTTACAGTAAATCAGTCACTGCATTCATGAACAATGTACTAAAGATAAATAATTTATCAATAGCCAGCGTCAAAGCAAGACTGAAACATAGAATATGACAGTAGGAGAAGAAACTGATCTTCAATTATCCAAGAGTCTTAAGTCTAACTACATACAATCTAGAAACTTTTACAGTTGAAAGAAAAATATATGAATCTCAATCTAAAACCACTCGAACCCTTTTTGGAGTCTTATCACCCATTAAATAGAAAATTACATCAAGAATACCTCTATGATTCGTTACCTAGCTCTAGCATAGGATTTTGTGCCTTGGAGAGGTGTGGCAATATACAAACAAACATAAAATTAACAAATTGCTAGATTCCAAGAAGTTGTTGGTGATGATAAATGCAAATACAACCAGATCATGTTTGGAGATCTAGTGGAGCTGGATATCAGGTACAAGTGTCCCTTGATGTCTAACTACTTCCTAGGGAACCGTTTGAATCTCCTTTGACAACTGATAGCTCTCCCATAACTCAGATTTATCAGGTTGTTACAGTTTGCAGTGCATCTATAGGATTCACTGCAAACTTTCCTGTAGATAATGTTTTTTACTTTTCTCCCAAACTAGAAATTGGGTCGAGCTGATTTTTGGTCAGCAAGTCAATGACATTATGATTCGTATCCATTTCTTTTTTAGAGAAACCCAATTCATATTTTAAAATATATGATGAAAATATGATTTTGTAGCGTACTAATTTGTTGCGAAATTTCTGTGTATGTCATTTTTGCAGCAACTCAAGATTTCGCTGCGAAATATCTGTAGAAGCTTGTTTTCTCAAATCTATTGCACATTGTATTCACCATTTTTAATACCAATAATAGGTCCCTTTCCCCTTTTAACTACAAAAATTCTTTGAACACCAACACTAACCTCTTTTCATGATCAACATACATATCAACTATTATCGATAAGACTCTCATTAAAAAATTGCAATAATTGAAACTTGCCCATTAGAGTACTATTTGGAAGCATCTTGTGCTAGCACATCCAAAACACTTTTATCATCCCTTCAAGCATTTAACTCACCAACAACTGCTACATGGAAGTTTGCAGTGTGAACTGTTTCAACAGTAGACAGTTTGTAGCACGAAGAGTTTGCAGCGATGAACAGTCTGCAACAAAATCTTTGAAAATTAAAATAGAATGAAATGATTGAACCTTCCATTTGAGCTTGACCTTTTTGATGATGATAAGGTGCTGAAAACAAGAATCCACCAATTTCCATGTTCCCAAAATTGTAATTATGTACGATTTAGTACATGACGTATTTTGAATTGTTGCGAACTTCTAGGAGAGTCTGCAACAAATAAGATTAGACATGTGATATGATACGTAAACGATTAAGTGGATCTTTTAAACCTTTTATAAACTCTTTTTGGACATAATACTTGATGGTGACCTTCAAGTTATGCATATATGACCAATATCTTCCCTCTTTACAAATGATGACAACCACCGTCATGACATCAAGACTTTGTAACTGTACTTTGACCAACTCAGAAGTTTTAAATTAATAACTTATAAGAAAGACATAACACATGACTGACAAGGAACAAAAGAGACCTTCCGAGACTAGACTAACCAAAATTTGAAAAATGAGAGAAAACCTTGACTCCTGTACATCCTATGTGTTAACATCTAGATCCAAGGGGATGGAGACCTCCTTGTGAGGCTCCAAGAACATTTGCACATCCAATGCCTTATCCATTGGGCTATAGAGTCATTATTGTTGATCTATTGCAAACCAAAAACTGAAAACAAAAATGCTCAGAATCGATCTTATTCCCCTACTCTAATCATCTGAACTCTGCTAGATCAAGTGTAATCATATTTCCAATGAAGCCATAGAAACATATGATTGATGAAAATAAATTTTTACAGGCATCTCTTTGAGAAAATGAAAAAGGAATGGAATATTTTCATCAAAATCTCTAAGAAAATCTTGCACTTACTGCTGGAAGTAAGAGGTATACCCAGATCTGCAATAATTGGGACCTGTGTAAGCAAGGAATCCATCAATATTTCCACTGGATCATGAAGATCATGGGACACTTCTAGCTAGTTAAGAAGATAATCATGCTCCTCATCATCAGAGTATCCATCAAGGATAGGTTGATCTTTGTCAACATTTGGGACAACTATCTCATCATAGGAATGATTTTTAGAGACATCTGTTACAAGGAAACATGCATCAATTGCATTGCTGCTAATTTCTTCATCATAAGAGCAGTGAACAAAATCTGCTTTCAACACTGGAAAACTAGGAAATTAATGATATGATTTTTCCTTGATTTCTTCAACAGAAACATCTATTTTAGCCTTACAATATGGGGAAATACATATTGTATGGTGAATATTCTTTTCAAAATCCTCACAACAATTCTCAAATAGAAATTCAACTGAAAAATACCTTTTATAGTGCTTATTAAATGCTGAATGAAATTCCCTTAATGATGATATTCTAGAATGAGGTAGTGAGAAATACCATTGACATGCATAACCATCTAATGAATGGATGAAAATTTTCATCAATACATCCTCATGATATATATCCAACTGATCCATGCATTGATGAAACTTAATGAATTGTTTTGCAGGATTACCTCCTTCCTTTCTTTGAATATAGGAAGAAAATCTCTCCATTCTGACATATGAGGTACTGGATGTGGGAAACCAGGAGCTATAGAAAAGTTAAGAGGTGAAAACCTCTGAGCCAAAACAATAGCAAATGCCTTCGACATTATGAAATTATGGAGTTGCCACTGAATTTTTCCTTCACGGATTCACCAGGTGAACGATGCAGTTTGTATTGTGTCAGTAGCATTTGTTCACAATCAAATACTGGATCTAATCTTTGTCGTTTATTCTAGGGAAAATATTCAACTACGTCCCCGACAACGACACCAAAAATGTTAGCATTAGAAGTCACACCTAGACTGTTGTAAATGTAAACCTAATACCCATCAAAGTTTTGTAGTTTTATAAAAAAGGTAAGGTTTTGTAATTTCAAGTGTTATGAATGGATGAGAAACTCAATCCAAGATATCAACACAAAATCTCCACATGATATACTCCAACAAGTAAGGCTTGAACAATCTTAGATCAATTTGTCTTTAAAAATTCAATTCAGTGAAAATATGGAAGATTGAAGGAGAAAGGTGAAATACATGAACCAAGTTACATCATGAACTTTGGCACACATACAATGGAATTCTTACTAACAAGGAGCCTCCTAGTCAACAAGAAGATGTGCTTCGACAATACTTGCATCAACAAATTTACAATAAATCAATTCCTGCATTCATGAACACAAGTACTAAAGATAAATCATTTATCAATAATTAGCATCAAAGCAAGACTGAAACATACAATATGACAGTAGGAGAATAAACTGATCTTCAATTATACAAGAGTCTTAAGTTTGATTACATACAATCTAGAAACTTTTACAGTTGAAAGCAAAAGATATGAGTCTCAATCTAAAACCACTTGAACCATTTTTGAAGTCATATCACCCATTAAATAGAAAATTACACCAATAATCCTTCTACGATTCATTACCTAGCTCTAGCATAGGATTCTGTGCCTTGGAGAGGTGTGGAAATAAACAAACAAACAAACAAAAAACTAACAAACTACTAGATTCCAAGAAGCTATTGGTGATGATAAATGCAACTACAACCAGCTCATGTTTGGAGATCTAGTGGAGCTAGATATTAGGTACAAGTGTTCGTTGATGTCTAACTGCTTCCTAGGGAATCATGTGAACCTCCTTTGACAGCTGGAAACTCTCCCATAACTCAGATTTATCAGATTGTTAGAGTTCGCAACGCATCTGCAGGATTCGTTGTGAACTTTCCTGTAGATGATGTTTTTGACTTTTCTCCCAAACTAGGAACTGGGTCAGGCTGATTTTTGGTCAGCAAGTCAATGGAATTATGGTTTGTCTCCACAAGTTTTAGAAAAACCTAGTTCATATTTTAAACGATATGATGAAAATAGGATTTTGCAATGTACTAATTTGCTACGAAATTTCTGTGTATGTCAATTTCGCAACAAATCGGGATTTCGCTTCGAAATCTCTGTAGAAACCTGTTTTTTCAAATCTGCTACACAATGTATTCACCATTTTTAATACCAATAAGAGGTCCCTTTCCCCTTTTAACTGTAAAAATGATTTGAACACCAACACTAACCTCTTCTCATGATCAACACACATTTCAACTATTACCGATAAGACTCTCATTAAAAAATTGCAATAATTGAAACTTGCCCTGTTGAGTACTATTTGGAAGTAGCTTGTGCCAGCACATCCAAATCAATTTTATCATCCCTTCAAGGATTTAACTCACCAACAGCTGCTACAGGAAATTTTGTAGCACAAACATTTTGCAACAATCTTTGCAAATGAAAATAGCATGAAATGGTTGAACCTTCCATTTGAGCTCAACCTTTTTGATGATGATAAGGTGCTGAAAACAAGATTCCACCAAGTTCCACGTTCCCAAAATCATAATTATGTATGATTTAGTACATGAGGTATTTTGAATTGTTGCGAACTTCTAGGAGATTCTATAGCAAATAAGATTAGACAAGTGACATGACACTTAAACGGTTAAGTGGATCTTTTAAACCTTTTATACACCCTTTTTGGAAAAAATACTTGATGGTGACCTTCAATTTATGCATATATGACCAATACCTTCCCTCTTTACAAATGATGACAACCACCATGATGACATCAAGACTTTGTAATTGTACTCTTACCATCTCACAAGCTTTAAACTAATGACTTATAAGAAAGACATAACACATGACTGACAAGGACCAAAAGAGGCCTTCTAAGACTAGACTAACAAAAAATTGAAAAATGAGAGAAAACCTTGACTCATGTACATCCTATGTGTTAACATATACCATTGCTTCTTAAGGGGGGATGACTAATCTATGTGGACATCAATGGATTCCCACCTATTCCATAGGCTCAAAATATAGTTTCCATCTTGGCAGTTTTTCTACGGTTTTCCAGGTCCGAAACTTCCGGGGCCGTTTTGAGGCCCTAAATGACATTTTTTTTACGTGGTAGCACCCAGTAGATGTTTGAGGCTTGTATTGTGTCATTTGTAATGTGTACTCCTTAGATAGACCTTTTTGATGAGGTATCAAGTGCCCCAAACATAGATAGTATACAAAATTTATGCCTTTGGGAAGTTGACATATCAACTACCCCCATCGGGGCCCACAAACCTTTTGGCGTTTCATCTTCCGAGGTTAGAGTTTTGGATGTTTAGGGTTTTCTCATTTATTATTTATGTTAAAAAGGCCTTTGGAGCCTCATTGTAATCATCTTCTTGCGAATGCGCATAGCCGTCACATCTCTTCTCAGAGATAAGATACCACTATTCTAGCTATTTCATTTCACTCTGTATTTTCTTTCACAACCTCTACATATTTCATTCTTTAATATAAATTGAGTATTGTTGTATCTTTTTGTTTCTATCTTATTTCTATGTTTCATTTCGTTCCCTCATAAATCTAGATCAATCATGGAGGTTCCATTGAAGACATGAAATCCACCTCTGGATTTGTTTTATTTCAGGGATATAGTCTTATCTCATGGGGGATCAAGAAGCATAAATTTATTTCTTCATCTTCCTTTGAGGAAGAATATTGCATATTAGGAGTTTTCTACGAAGCGATATGGCCATGTCACATACTCATAGGACTAGAAGTACCACAGAAACAACCAAAAATCATGTATTGCGACAATAAGGGTGTTCTACAACTTGTTTATAATCAAGCATTTCGTGAGTGTAGAAAATGCATCGAGGATCAATGCCATTTCATAGAGAAAATGTTTAGCAACACAACATTCAACTTTAGTTTTTCCCCACTCAGTATTAGTGTGTAAATGTCTTCACCAAGTTACTTGTGATAACTTTGAGGTATTTCAATATTCTCTCTCTTGTACTCTTAAGACAATGAATTAATAAAGGGTGGGGAGGGTGGAGTTAGAATAATTAATTACATCACATCATATGTGAATAAACTAATATAAGTTAGATTGTTGGGTTGTAACAAACTCCCACATAGAATGGTTTTAGTTTGTTTTATTAAAAGTCTCAAGACAATTTAGAAATCCTAGTCTATTTGAACTACATTAAGTAAACCGTCCTATATAAATTTACATATGTTCTAATGAATAAATCAAGCACGTTAGATGAATATTTGTGTCAACATATGTATTTTCTATTGCARTTTTTCTTTCATGTCACAATGTYCAAAGAATCTAGATGTGTGTTTTTTATAAYTTTGATGGAGCACTAAAAGATATAAAARGATARTCACATATATGAGCACAATCTCACTTTAGYTKCCATAGTTGTGAAACTATTTTRGTGAGYYRACCATTGGAWTATCCMAGGCTTTTCAYGGAGCACTAAAAGATATAAAAAGATAATCACATATATGAGCACAATYTCACTTTAGTTGYCATAGTTATAAAACTATTTTGGWGAGTCRACCATTGGAATATCCAAKGYGGTTTACARATYATATGGACTAGTATAKGTCATCCTCTAGATATRTACAAATGATTATCAAGAAGTTCCATCATTTAGATACTAAAGCACCACACTAACAACATATATTAAACATTATATTTTGTAGAAAAAATAAGATAGAGTTATTAGAAAAGTTAATCTTTACATAGTTATAAAAGAGTTTTCATAATAAAAAACATATATTTGCAAAGATAATTCTAATTCCTAAATTTTATATTCTTACGTTGTTTTTAACTTTTTATACTATATTCAATTTCATTGTGTAAGTACCTTCAATAATCCCTCCAAAAAAAAAGATATTTATTGAATTCAAATAATTCTTTTGGTTTTTTTTTTTTTCAAATTTCCATTAACACTAAAATATCATAAAAACCATTAGTACACCTATAACAATTTGAAAAAAAATAACACAATTAAAAAAAATGATAAATTGAAGTTCACCGTGACACCAAAAGCCACCTCACATGCCAAAGTGGGAAATATAATAAACAAAACTAACATGACATATCATAAGAACCATGCATGCACATTAACCTATACCAATTTGAAAAAAATTAACGCAATTCAAAAAAATTGATAAATTAAAGTTCACCATGACACCAAAGACCACCTCACATGCCAAAGTGAGAAATATAATAAACAAAACTAACATGAGCCCCACAATCCACCATAGTCCATTGAACCATGCCATGAGCCACCAAGCATTTATGAAATCATGAATTAGAAATCAAGATATATCCAAACATGAATTTTGGTGCCAAATGAAGTCGATCTATATGAAACTTGGAAACATTGATGCACTTATCTCTCTACAAAATGAGGTTGGCAATCCCTCTACCATAGTATAAATACGACCAATAAAAAAACCGTTAATTACATTAATATTGGAGAAAGTTTTTTTGTTTTATAATTTAGTTTATATATTTCT
>JASDQU010585404.1:83625-93687 GCA_032191745.1 Picea mariana
AATCTGTTCTCATCATAGCCCTGCACTCCCTCTAGACAACATGAAAGGGAAATGAAGTTTTGTACCCACCCAAGTCCTTCACACGACCTTGTCATAAGATTAATTCCAGGTTGACGATGTCCTTTCCTGCCACATGGGGGGTAGCATGTTTGCATCTATTGTATCCCCATATGGGAACGACTTGTCATCCTTGTAGATTCTGTTGCAGTCATCTTTGAGTTGGTTTGACTCCAAAGATTCCCATTGCGACATGATTTCCGAAATTTCCACGGCCATTGCTTCATTTGCAAGCCTATTCACTAATCTATTTTCCTTTTTGTGGACATTAGAGGGAATGACCCTTACGATGGAGTGTGAAACGTTGGCAATTTGCACTAGCTTGGTTGAGAATCTCCAATTTGAAGAGACTTTTTTAGGTTCATGGCCTCCTAGGATTTTTGCGAGTGCTATGATTATCACCATGGAGGTTCCCTTCACAATGAGGTTGTTGTAACCAAGTACCTAAGTTGCTTGCAAGCCCATCACTAGGCTATCTAGTTCAGTTGCATTATTTGTGTTGTTACCGAGCTAGACAACATAGATACATAATATTGACCTTGTCTCGTCCATGAAGGCTCCTCCAGCTCTCGCTAGCCCCAAATTACCCTTGGCTGCTCCATCAAAATTCAATTGGATGAATCCTATTGGCGATCTTGTCCAGACATCTAGTGAGACCTTTTGATTTCTGGTGATGCATTGTGTAGGTAGGAAAGGATATTGGTGAAGATTCCATTCCATGAAGATGATTTGCTCCAATCCCTGAAGGTCTTTGGCTTCCTATGGCCAATTAAATGAGCCAATGGATTCTTGGATGCTTATTTGGGTGCCATGCCATACATCTTCCATGCTCCTACACTGTTGCTTAAAGATTCTTTAGTTTTCTTCCTTCCAAATTGCTCGTAGTAGGAAGCATTGGAATACATTCCAAGCTTTGTTTACAATTGGATTGGTGAAAGGGGATTACAACCATTTCTCCAATGTCTCTACAATATTTCCCTTGATCCAGTTAAACTGTCGGAAGATGGTTGTCCCTCCATCCCATAACATTGATACCTTAATGCACTCGTTGAAAAGATTCTTTGTTGTTTCTTCCTCTTGTTTGCATATGACACAGATTGAGGGCCTCACAAATCCCCTTTTGATGAGCCTATCCCATGTTAGGGTCTTTTTCGGAGGAAGGTGGAAACTTTGGGGTAGAGCTCATAATTCTAAATGCTGTGCCATATGCCCTCTTCATGTTGGACAATATGGTTAGCTTCGAAGTTGTAAGCCCTCTTGATATTGAAGTTGGCATTACCTTGTGAGCCCCACCTTAAAATATGAGGGCCCATTTGGATTGCATTTTTGTTGTTGTTTAGGCACTTCTCCAGGGCGGTCCTTTCCTCAGGTAATAGCTCTATCGACCATTCTCCCCTTGACTTCCAACAACAGCAGGAATCAGGCCTCAAGACTATGTTCTTCCTATTGGTTGACTAGGTACCATCCTTGTGCTTGGAACTTGATTCTGACCAAGTGTAGTGTATCCCAGGATGCCAATAATCGTGTGATCTTTCATGTTTTGAATGTAATTTCCAATGTGTAAGGAAGTGACCTCATACCAGGGATTGCTCTTACTTTAGCCAGACATCCAGTCTGTGGTTTGCTTTCCTATTTCTTTTGTGCCAAACCTGGTATCTCAGGTTCGATTTCGGTAGTGTGATGCTTCCCTGCCCCGCCCATTTCTTTTGTTGCGGCACTGGGTGACGCCTGTCCGTTACAATATAGAAGAAGAAATTAAATCTGCTTAAATATACAATAAGATGCTGCATTCAGCTGAGATACACACAGAATTAAAGTAATCATATACCCTTTTACAGGATCTGCCAACGATTACTAATCCTCCTCGTCTGGCAGTGGATGATGATCTGCCATTCGCCAGTGCCATTCGCCAGTACCTATTCTTCGCGACCCACCAAGAATCGGTAACCAAATACTCCTCCTTCAACCAATCTATCCACTTATTAACAAGGGCAATATCTCGATTTACCTCCAGTTTAAACGCCTCCTTCTTCCCAGCGTGCAAATACGCTTCCAGGTTGTGCCAGCAGATCATGTTTCCGGGATTATTCAAGTATGGGGACTTGCCGGTATTGACTCGTAGCTCAACCCCGACGTCTGCGTAGCCCATTAACGGATACAGCGGAACGATATCAGGCTTATTAACGATATCAGGCTTATTGTCGACGACGGTTTTGAATGCATCGTTGCCCACACGGGGGCTGGCGGCATATTGATGGAGGAGGTGGCGTAGATGAATTTGGAGAGGCTGTATCCCCACTCCGTTGGCCCCTTTGTTAGTCCAAGATCGTCGAAGAAACGAGGGCCGGTCGCTGATGAATGCGTCGTAGGTTGCCGTAGATGAGAATGTTTTTACGGAGATCAGAGTCGAGAGGGTCCGTCAGTCCCTCCCACCGCTGGCTTCCCTGTAGAATTCTCCATCTCTCGGCGATGCTCGCTCCTGCACCCATAATATCTCTCTCTCCCTCTGATGCGAATATCGCCCAAGTCTCGGCTAAATCATAAGCTCCTCCGATGAGGATTTAAAATAATTGTTTGTAAAGGATTTAACTTGTAATAGTACTGGATTTGTGTGATAATTCTAGAAAAGATGTTTGTAAAGGATTTGGCGTGTAATCAAACAAATCCCACTGGATTCGGTTTGCTTATTCAACACTATGGCGTACTGTTTGTAGATGCGTACTGTTTGTAGATGCGTGGCTGGCCAGCCAGTGGACGAAGACCGTGGGGTTAGTGCACTGTTCCACGGTATGTCAAACAAGTAAAGGAGAGATAAGCATCGAGAAAAACAAAGGTGACGGTGGAATTTGTGAAATGTTGTATCGAGAACCTCTAGATGCGCTCACTGGTTGGGATGTATGTTCTCAGAGCAACTTACGTATGGTGTTTGTCTGTGTAATTTCGCACGTCTCTACTTGTAATGACAAACATCACTAACTTAAAAGACTGTACAACAACATGGGAATCAAAACAAACTCAATGATAACCATAGACAAACACACAATCTGTGCATTTAGGCACATATTGGGAAATATGTTGACATCTGTGCATTTAGGCACAAATTAGGGTACAAGAAGCTAAGGATATAATAAAACTCGTTCACACAAAAGTAAAAACACACCAAACCAAAACTTATGGTACAATAATGTACAAAACACATATGCTCGATTTTCTAAGCATGATATTTTTTTAGGTAGAGCCCGTTGTGAGGATCAACAAGAGGGATTCCATCATAATCAATTAGCTCGTAGGTACCCTTTTGTAGTCCACATTTTATGATGTAAGGTCCATGCCACATAGGTTCCAATTTCCCTACTCGAAGTTTATCATGGTCCTGGTCATAGACCAAGACTAAATCTCCTTTTGCAAATATGCGAGGTCAAATAGACTTATCGTATTTGGTCTTGATGCGTTTTTGATATGTTTCGTTAATGAGAGAAACATCATGATGGGTTCATTAAATTTCGTTAGGTACATGAAGTGTTCTTCTTTGGCAGAAGTGTGGGGAAGGAGCTTTACGGTTAGTTTTAGAGATGGAATCTCACATTAAATCGACAACACTGCTTCTAACCTATACACCAATTGGAAGGGTGTGAATCGAGTGGCGGTTTGAAATGAAGTCTGATAGGTCCAGAGTGATGAGAAGAGTTGAAAATTCCAAGTGGTTTTTTTCACCCCCACCATGCATTGAAGCATGGTTTTCAGGACTTTGTTGATGGCTTCAACTTGTTCGCTGGCTTGAGGATAGTAAGGGGATGAGTTTTCATGTGGAAAACCCAACTTGGTGTGCAATCCACTCATCATCTGGTTTTGTAAATGGGATCTGTGATCATTTACGATAGCTTGCGGGACTCCAAATCAAGCGATGATGTGGTTAAACATGAAAAGTGTTGCATTTTGGCTATCATTAATAAATGTAGGCATAGCCTCAACCCATTTAGTGAAATAATCGACTGCGATGATAATATAACCACACCCCCTAGATGATGTAGGATTACATTCCATGAAATCAATACCCCATTTAGCAAAGGGGCCGATGGCGACAATTGGATGGAGTGGAGCTGGGTGGGTACGTTCTTGCTTCTGAAAGATTTGACAGGGTGGGAATTTTTTAACAACCTCAATGCAATCTTTGAATATTGATGGCCAAAAATAACCGCTACATAATATTTTTTGGGTTGTAGCCATCCCAAAGAGATGACCGCCACAATATCCAAGGTGATGGTCATTTAAAACATGCTTAGCCTCTTCATGGTTTAAACAACAACATAGGACAATGCCAATACCATGATGATACAAAGTGTCGCTAATAATAAGGTAGTACTTTGAATGGTTTCTAATACGACGTCGTTCGTCATGCGAAATACCTAGCTGGAAGGGTTGGGTCTGGAGATATAAAAGAATGTCTCCATACCACGGGTTAGACATACTTATAATGAACAATGAATCATCTGGAATGGAATCATTGGGCTCAATTTCCTCATCAATATGGGGAAGATCACAAATTAACTCGACAAAAACCAATGATTTCTTTGCTTTGGATTTGGTGAACTCGAGATCGAATTCTTGGAGAATGACGATCCAGTTGGAATATTTTCCCCCAAGTAATTGATGAGTCAATATATGGTACATGGGGTTCCCGTGGTAGCATGAAGTAACATGTAGTGTCTAAATCTTTGGACAACAATGACTGCCACCAAAGCCAAATTTTCAACATGTGAATACAAGAGTTCAGGGCCCGAAAGGCTCTTACTTAAATAATGGATCACATGTTCTACACCCTCATCATCCTCTTGAACTAACACCATGACGATAATGAAAGCAGAGGAATCCAAATAAAGGATGTAATCTCGCACATAGTCGAGGGATGTAACAATGGCGTATTCGTTAAAGCATGCTTGAGATCATCAAATGAGCGTTGAGAAATGGTATCCCAGATGAAAGGGACATCCTTTTGCATCAATCCCATGAATCCTTTTGTGATTTCAGTGTAATTTCAAATGAAACCACATAGAAATTTTTCCTTCCCTTGCAAACTTTGAAGTTGTGTAATATTGTTGGGAGGACATAAAGTGAGGATAGCTTTCACTTTTAAGGGATCCACCCTAGTCCCATATTTGGATACCACAAAGCCTAGGAGTCTCCTTGATTCAACAGAGAAAATGCATTTGTTGGGGTTCAAACGTATGTTGTAATGTCTACACCTAAGAAATATTGCTCTTAGATGACCAATATGATCTTTTTGATGTGCCGAATGAGTTGGAAATTCATCGAGATATGGTTCAATAATATGTTTGATATCGTGGAAAGCGTACGACATAGCTCACTGGAAAGTGGCTCCAACATTTTTAAGGTCGAAAGGTAATTTTTTATATGAGAAAGCCCCCCATTGGTAGATGAAGGTTGTTTTTTATTGATCATCGGGTAAAATATCCATCTGGTTATAGTCGGAGAAGCCATCCATAAAAGAGAAAATGGCGCTTTCGGCGCAATTATCAATAATTTGGTCGATGAAGGGCGTAAGGTAATTGTCTTTTGGACAAGCCTTATTGAGATCCCTATAGTCGACACAAACACAATTTGTCCCTTGTTTCTTGGCGACCAAAATGATGTTGGAAACCCATTTGGTGAGAGGTACGAGATAAATAAAACCAAATTTTAGTAACCTTTCTACTTCTGCCTTTATTGCCACAATTTTCTTAGGATGAATAGGGCGGAGTTTCATTCGTACAGGTTTAACTCTAGGGTAATTTTTGATTTCATGCACAATGATCAAAGGGTTGATCCCTGGAATTTCTTCATAGCTCCAGGAAAAAATGTTGCAAAATTCTTTATACAGGGCGATGTAATTTTCAATCTCTTCAGTTGAACAATTCACAACTATTTGTATGTTTTCCATGACACCTACCTCTTCGGATATGTCAATACTGATGGTTTGTGATATGTTTCCCAAATTTACCTAGGATATTGTATCCTAAGTGAGTATCGTAGATTGGGGATCGTTGAAAATATCGATTGGAGAGATAGATGAAATATCTTTCTCGATTTCATACAAACTGGGAAGAAAGGATGAGCGATGGTGGTTTTCATTCCATGGCGACTCTTCGATATTAAGAATTTCCATAATGGATTCATCATATGGAAAAATGTGTAGGATTTAATCAAAGGTATATGATAAGGAATCTAACCAGGATAGTAAGGAATAAGAATTAGATGCCATTGGATGTTGATAGTCGGGTGAAGGAGAGGCGGATTTAATGGCTTCGTATTCATACTCGACAGGACTAAGTGACATAGTGTATAAAATTCTAAAGGACTAGGTACTATCAAGGGATCAAATTATTCGAGGGATTGATGTACCATGGTTGAAATCATATTTATTGTAGAAATATGCTGTGGAATCTGAGGAATGGGTGCGGGGAAAGTTCCCATGAGCGAAGAATCTTTCAATAGACCTACCCCTACACTTTCATAAGTAATATTTGAGTCCCCAAAAAATGGAATATTGTTGGTTGTTTTATTGCGAGAATAAGGTGTACAATAATCTAACTGATCAATGGTAACTATTTTTCCTTGATGAGGAAACTGAACACATTGAAAAACCGAGGAGGCCACAATAGTCATAGCATAAAACCAACTTCTTCCAAGCAATAAGTTATAATATAAAGGAGCTTCGACTACTTCCACATCGACGAAAATAATTCCCCCCCCAGTTGAACGACTAATGATTGTAACAATCCATGAGATTGGAAACCTCGTCTATCAAATGATTTTAACATGGTAGGAGATTGATTAAGACCAAGGGATTTAAGGCCTTTCCAACAAGCTAAGGACATGACACATGTTGATGCTCCTTCATCCAATATAGTGAGACGAATATGTTGATTGTGAACAACAACATCAATTTGAAACACATGTTGGTGAGAGAGTATTGATTTATAATTGTCCAGGTTAAACGTGATATTGTTGGATCACTCGGGATCTATAGCTCCAATGGCTACCAAGAGAGTCCTATGTTAGTTGGGGCAGTGTTGCAAAATTTCAAGAGCCGACATTGCATAAGATTCTTGTGCCAAATCTTCAACAATGTTGTAGTTCTGGGAAACACGAGAGTTAGGATTAAAGGTAGAATTTCAGATAGTACTCTTGGGAAGACATAAGATCGAGTCAAAGTTAGGTTTCTCAATCTGGAGAGGTCCAGATGGAGGGGTAACTGAAGGGGAAGGTGGATCAGTCACAGTTCCATTAGTTACACTTTATTTATCGTGTTTCCCTGGAGGTGTATGATATGTCATAGTCTCAGTGGTCAAATATACACCATTGAACATATAAATATGTGCACTTGAGGAAGCATCCTCGTTAGGAGGATGACCTAGGTTTTCTCCTTGAAGAGGTGTAGGATTTTGTGCAACCAATGATTGATGATGTGGAAAAGGATGTGTCAAAACAATGGGTTGSGAATTTCCTTTATATAATTTCAATACTTATTCCTGGTGRGGATAGTCTCTTGTGTAATGATCTTCAACACACATGAGACAAGGAAATTTCAGTTTTTGTTGTGTTTATTTTTCAACAACAGGCAGTTGTGCTTGTGTTTTTGTATTTTCGGTTTGATTAGAATTTTTCTTGGATTTATTCTTAGTTTTCTTCGCCCCCCTGATTGTGATGGTGAAGTATATTGAACTGTATTTACTTCAGAAACTTTAGTGGGAGTGGAATTTGTTGGGACATAAGTCTGCACTGTAGTTGAGGAAGACACTAAATGATTGGTTATCCAAGTCGACTATGAGACATGTTGCATTTTGACAAAACTGATAACACCATCAAAATGAGTGGTAGAGGATGGTTTTCATGGATCGATTGATGTACGGGGAGAGTTTGGGATCAGTTCATACAAGGTACTGGATTGGGAATAAACTAGATCCATATAATGGACATGAGCAATAACTTCCTCTTCTGTAACTACACCTCTCATGGCTACATCACGAGCAATAGGAGGTAACAGGGATTTTGTGAACAATTCAACCAACAGCTGGTCAGGGATGGTGGATTTGATCAACCGTCGTCATCATATCCACTCATGAATATGATAAAAAATATGTATGGAGTTAGGCTAACGAAGGGAGGTCAAAAGTTCTGTGCCAGTTTCGTATCTAATTGGCAGTTGGAAATGGGTGAGGAAAGTGTTGGACACAATGACCACACTGAGAGGGGGGGTGAATCAATGTAGGGCTCTTTTGCAACTTATTTACAAAACACCTTTGTTATCAATCACCATTTACTCAATATTCATTACTTTCATTTATAACTAGTTGTTTGTATGTAATCATATCTCATCCGTAAACATCATCAATAAACCATCACCATAAAGAACACAAGGCACATAAGATATATGTATAATTTTCTTTTGTATTACGAACTACAATCCTTGGGGTTTATCAAAATCAACTGAAAAGAGAAACGACTCCACAAGAGCACCAACTCTCAATGCAAGAATCAACTTGTAGATCTCAGCACCAACTGAGATGTGAGAATTCCAATCCTCAAATACAAGACCCTTCTTGTGAACAGAACCAAACATGTCAATAGGTACGTGACCTGTAAATAGTGAAACATGTGTATGAACACACGCTATCTATAGTACAACACACATATGTATGCGCCCTTCCTTCTGTCAGCCTGTGTACACCTTCAGAAACTAGGGTTTCTGAAACTTCAACCTTCTGGCCCTTCAGACCCTTTCTTCCTTAGTCACATCCACTTGTGACCTATCATTGTAATCTGCCTGTCACTGCTCAATATGTACCATCACCAATAAAAAACATATCTATACCATCCAATAACCTATGCATGCTCCTCATGCATACACAATCACAAATCATGGATATCTCACAATCAAAACAAAATTGAACTACTCAAATAACCAACCATCATCTACCATATCCGAACATCACAACAACCATACAAAGAATGCTTCAAACATTCACCACACCATAAGAAAATAAACATCAAGACAATATGTACCCATACGAGAACCTCTGTAGCATATTTGAACCTGTAGAATAGTAATCTAGAACTTGCTTCAGACTTTGGGAACCTGGCAACAAATCTCACTCAAATTTTCATGTCGTTTTTCAAATGTACACTACCTTTTCATGTACAACCCGCATACATACGCTACCTATTCTACTGCTAGCCCCCATATGTACGCTACCTTTCACTGTCGGTGCACGTACACCTCAGAAAACTAGGGTTTTATGAACCTCCATAACTTTCACCGTCAAACCTCAAACTTACAAAAAATCTGATGTGTCCATGAGTACCTATAATGGATATTTCACCATCATATATCTTCAATATACACAAGATATTCACACATAAGCGACCCTTTCTCTCTTATTTATACTTCTCCAAGTAGCTTCTTATAGGGTTTATCATCTAACCAACTTCAACCAACTTCCTTCTTTTGGAACTAACCCCCTTCTAACCACTTGTCCACTTATAACTACTTTCTCCACAAATAGCAACTTCTCTACTTCTAGTTGCAACTAATTTATTTTTAATTGTTTTCTTGTTGCAACTACTTAACCCATGATTAACCACTTTGACTAGTCAACTTTCTTCTAGGAGCTTCTAGAATAATTTGACTTCTTTGACCTTCTAGGGGCTTCTAGACAACACATGAGGGTTCTCCAACTTCACATGGCCATAACTATCTAATCCTGAGGAGTTATGTGGTGTTCCACATATCACCAAAATGGCATGACAAACACTATCCATCTAGAATAGTCTTACTAACAAATTCATTTATCTTCACAACATTATTTCTCAAACAAAATTGAGTTCCTTAACCATACTACTAGGATGACTCAACCACTTAACCATTTGGACTTCACAAAGTGTATTCCCATGAGGGATTTCACCATAAGGGGACCACTTTGGAGTTCATCCATTTGGTACTTCCTA
>JASDQU010585405.1:0-37323 GCA_032191745.1 Picea mariana
TGGATGTTAAACATACTAATATGATTTAGCTCAAATCGATTTCTTATAAGAGTTTATTTCACACTCCTATCATGCATTTATACTATTGTACCTAGCAGTCCCATGTTTGACCTAATCATGGTCACTAGCTGGTTTATCTCATCTTAATTTAATATGGAGATTTACAAAAAACTTAATGTTGATGAAGTCGATGTAATAGAATTTTTCCAAATTTAACTTTGAGTGGAGATAGATCAATAGTGCTAGTTACAAACTTCTTCAAATACCTAGATCTAACTTAATATACATGAGAGAATACTTTAGGATTAGATGTGTTTTTCTGAGACTGCCTCCCCCACTGAACACCACTAGAATGATCACCTCCTCCTCGGTGCTTCTTAAAGGAAATATGAAGAAGGAAAATTTAACTTCTATTTAGACTTGTACCAAGACAATGCAAGGGATGCACCCTCCCTCCACTTAGGAAATCCTCACAACNCCCACAAGTCCCCCCTCAGTTGTGGGAAGCGGGATGGATTCGTTACTATCATTTGATCAACAAATCCCACCCACAGGTCCCCCCTTGGTTTTGGCAAGGGGGATGGAGTCATTAGTCACCAAATTAAAACATTTAGTTGGGTTTGATGTCCATAACAATAATATCTCACTTAGATGTTAAACATACTAATATGGTTTAGATCAAATAGATCTCTTATAAGAGTTTATTTCACATTCCTATCATGCATTTATACTATAGCAGTACCATGTTTGACCTATTCATGGTCACTAGCTGGTTTATCTCATCTTAATTTAATATGGATATTTACAAAAAACTCAATGTTGATGAAGTCTGTGTAATAGAATTTTTCCAAATTTAACTTTGCGTGGAGATAGATCAATAGTGCTAGTTACAAACTTCTTCAAATACCTAGATCAACCTTAATATACATGAGATAATACTTTAGTCTTAGATGTTTTTTTTTTAGACTGCCTCCCCCACTGAACACTACTAGAATGATCACCTCCTCCCCGATGCTTCTTTAAGGAAATATGAAGCAGGAAAATTTAACTTCTATTTAGACTTGTACCAAGCCAATGCAAGGGATGCACCCTCCCTCCACTTAGAAAATCCTCACAACATCATCATTTGACCAACAACTCCCACCCACAACCCCCTCAGTTGTGGCAAGGGGGATGGAGTCATTAGGCACCAAATTCAAACATTGAGTTGGGTTTGTTGTCCATAACAATAATATCTCACTTGGATGTTAAACATACTAAGATGATTTAGTTCAAATCGATTTCTTATAAGAGTTTATTTGACACTCCTATCGTCCATTTATACTATTGTACCTAGTAGTCCCATGTTTGACCTATTCATGGTCACTAACCGGTTTATCTCATCTTAATTTAATATAGTGATTTACAAAAAAATAAATGTTGATGAAGTCCGTGTAATAGAATATCTCCAAATTTAACGAAATATGTGTTATTAATTTGAATCCTCTTTGAGCGGGGGGGATCCTTTTACAATAGAACAAATTTACAATATGAGATGATTTCTTAAACTAGGTCTCCTTGGTATATATAGGAGCTGACAAAGGGTACAATTACAATTAAAGGGCCTCTCCAACAACACTAATATAACAATAGAAATGTAATAAATCAATGTCCAGGGATTATAAAGTAGCAATAGATACAGAGAAAATTGAAACCATTAGGGTATGTCCTACACATAAGAACATAGTTGAGGTAAGGTCAGTCATGGGACTTGTTGGATACTACAGAAGATTCATAAGATGATTATCCAATATTGTTCATCCCATTACATCCTTACAGAAGAATAAAATTAAGTTTGAATGGACATCAAAGTGTGAAGAAAGATTCTATTTGTTAAATAAATTGCTTACTAGTGCACCCATTCTTAATATTGTTGACCCAAATGAAGATTTTTTGGTAAATACAGATGCTTGCAAAGAGGGACTTAGTGGAATTCTTACTTGGAATGGGCATGTGATTTTTTATGAATCCAAAAATATTAAGGAGCATGAAAATAACTATGTCACACATGACTTAGAACTCATTGTAATAGTTCATGCGTTGAAGATGTGGAGACATTACTTGATGGAGAGAAATTTCAAGTTAAGAAAATTCCACATTGGTATGAAATATTTATTTGAACAATAGACTTTAAATGTCAAAAACAACAAGATGGATTGAATTTCTAAGTGAATATAACTTTTATATTAAACATATTAAAGAGAAGGAGAACAAGGTAGTTGATTCACTCAGTAGAAGAGTACATGCAATGCATGTTACAACCATTAGTATCTGCAAATCTAATTTGAGAAATAGAAATCTTGAGGTTGTTACCTCCTATCAGCACTATGTATAGATAAAAGAAGGCTTATAGCAAGAGAATATACAACAGAAGTATAGGGGTTATAAGTAGGAATATAATGGCATTCTTATGCATAAAAATAGAGTTTATCTTCCTAATTCGAATGAATGAAGGGATTTTTCATTAAAAGAAATGCATAATGTTTCATATAATGTACATTCTGGTTATCAGAAGACAATTGCAACATTAAAAATTCAATATTCTTGGCTAGGAATGAAAAATCATGGTTGATTATATAGCCAAGTGTATGGAATGTCAAAGAGCTATGGCTGAGCACAAAAATCCAATAGGTTTGTCACAATCATTACCAATTCTAAAGTGGAAATGGGATGTGGTGAGTGTTGATTTTATCACCATGTTACCCAAAACAACAAGGAAACATGATTCAATAATGGTAGTGGTGGACAAACTAACCAAATTTGATCATGTTATACCCATTAAGTTGGTCTATAAGGTAGTTAATATAGCACAGATTTACTTGAAACATATTTCCAAGTTGCATGGAATACCTAAGGCAGTCATTTCAAGCAGAGATCCAAATTTTGTTTCAAACTTTTGGAAATAATTATTCAAGGGTGTTGGTACAATGTTGAAATTTAGTACAACATATCATCCGCAAGCAAATAGGAAAATAGAGAGAGTTGATCAAGTGATTGAAAACATGTTAAGAATTTATGTGATGGATAAGACACCAAAGTGAGAGTATTATTCACATGAACTAGAATTTTCTTATAATAATGGATTTCAAGATTCACTTAATCTGAGTCCATTCAAGGCATTGTATGGTAGAAAGTGTAATACTCTAGTTAGTTGGGACAATCCAACAGACAAAGTGTTGGCTATATAAAGAAATTGAGAAGTTTGTCTAATTTTCAATTAATGAAGCTATGGGTACTACCAGAACCAATCAACATTGTTATTTTTTTCTTTTTTCTTTTTAATATATCCTTCTATATTGAGAGTTTGAGGAGTGTTGATGTTGGCCAATGAATGAAAAGATATGGATGGAGTAGAATATTCTAGTTCTATATATTGTGATGGTTACAATTCCTAATCTTCTTCCTCTTCACAATATAGTGGGAAGTGATAACTTTTGGTTTTATCACTATGTTGTCCAAGATAGCAAGGAAACATTATTCAATAATGGTAATGGTGAAAAAATTAACCAAAGTTGATCACTTTACATCAATCAAGTTAGCTCATACGGCAGCTAATATAATAGATATTTACTTGAAACAAATTTCCAAGTTGCATGGGATACCTAAGTAAGTTATTCCAAATAGAGATCCAAAATTTACTTCAAACTTTTGGAAAGGATTATTCAAGGGTGTTGGTACAATTCTAAATTTTAGTACAACATATCATTGACAAACAAGTGGGAAAATAAAGGGATTCAATCAATTGATTGAATACATGTTAATAATGTATGTGATGGATAAGCCATACAAGTGGGATGATTAATAGCATATAGTAAAATTTGACTACAATAGTGGATATTAAACTTCACTGAATATGAATCCATTTGAGGCATTGTATGGAAGAAAGTGTAATAGTCTAGTTAGTTGGGACAATCCAGCATAAAAATTAGTACTTGGGATAGAGATTCTTAGAAAAATGGAAGAGAAAATGGTAAATATCAAGAAACATTTAAAGGCAACATGATATAGACAAAAGAGTTATGTAGATAAAGGTAGAATACCAAGGGAATTTAAAATTGGAGATGATGTGTTTTTTAACGTGAAACCAAAGAAAATTTCCTTGAAGTTGGGGTGTTGCACTAAGATAGCATATATATATTGTGGCCCATTTGAGATATTGGATAGGATAGGGCATGTTGCATACATACTCACATTTCCTGCTACCATAAATGTTTATAATGTGTTTCATGTGTCATTGTTGAAAAATTATGTGCATGACCCTAACCATGTCATTGAAAGGGATTTGATCCAAGTGGAACTGGAAGGAAACTTCTAGGTATACCCAATGTATATATTATACAATAAGGTCATTGTTCTCGTGAATAGAGCCATAAGGTAGGTAAAGGTCCAATGGACCCAATACAACCTTGAAGGCAACCTGTGAGTTGGAGGATTCTATGCAAGAGGCATATATGAATTTATTTAAAAAAAAATGTTGTTTCTACTGCATATAGTGATGATGTGCACCAAGGATGGTGAAATATCTAGGGAGAGGGAAATGTAATACCCTAGTTTTGATCCTCATACCAATAATGTATATGTGTACATCATCAATGCATATAATTCAAACAATTGTGATTTGTAATTGTGTAATGAATGTTAATAAAATACATCACAAACTACAAAAGAGGAAGGACAAATAATGGAGGGATATGAATCCACAAGAGGTGAAATACAAGGAGGACCTTAGAGGGCCCAAAGAGGATAAATTAAGATAACATTATTTTAATTTTATTCTAATTACTAAACCTAAGTTAACCAGTTATGTTTAATCCCTATATTTTTTTTAAGCTAACTATTCTACATTAATATAAGATTGCAAAATTTACAGGTGCTATGTTGTTGTCCTGTTGCTTAGGAAACCAACCTAGCAGTAGAAGAATTTATTCTTTGGGTTGGCTTGCCAAAATACACAAAAAAAAAAATAGAATGTTATCATTTATACAAAAACTGTCAAAAAACTTATCCTCGCTACTAATTATGGTTTTATCAAATGTCTAAGGAACAATAGTCTAGTTGTTATAGCTATACACACTATTATCATTTAGAAAGAAAAAAATAACAAATTAAATAGAAGAGGAGGGACTATCATCCCGAGGAACCTACGGAGTATCCTCATCGAGAGCGTTGAATTTTATTTCGGTCTTCATTTCAATGATATTTATTTTCTTTTCGTGCACCTAGTTTTGTAACTGTATATATATTTCAGCTGCATGGCAAGCTCATTGTGAGAATCTACCCTTTTTTTATGGATTTGCTAAGAAGAGATTTGATGTGTCAATATAGTTCTATGGTACAAAAATATTTTCTCTTCTGTGCATGAGTGGAACCTGTGTTCGAGATCCACAACATTAGTTCAACATCAAGAGTCTTGCTCCTTTCCTTGTGAACCTCAACTTCAATATTATCCATGGTGACTTGAGCCTCTGGAGTAATGTGGGTGGAATAGTTCTCAACGTTCGTGACTGCCTCATGATGAGCTTGAGAGATAAAAATTTAAGTTCATTGGGATCTTCCTTGATGTATATATATATACATGTGATCCAAGTGGATATCGTTGGCCACCTACCTTTTCCAACTAGCTCAAAATAGTTTTCTGGCAATTTTGGTAATTTACTATTTTTAGCAGGTTTTAACTTCCAGGGCCATTTTGAGGCCCTAAACAAAATTTATAGGAAAACCGGGAGTAATATAGAATTTCCTTCGATATTTCCTCCAAAATGAATCTCCTCGATGATACCTTTCCAACGGGCTATCATTCGCCTAAAACGGAGATCATATGCAAAAGTTACAACCCCGGGAAGTTGATGTACTAACTTACCCAAATAGTACCCACATGACTTTTGGTGCTTCATCTCTTAGGGTTAGGTTTTTGGATGTCTAGGGTTTTTGGCATTCATGTTTATTGTAAAAAGGCCTTCAGAGCCTCATTTTAATCATCTTCTTATGAATGCGAGTAGCCGTCACATCTCTTCTCAGAGATAAGTTGCCACCATTCTAGTGAGTCTTTCACTTCGTANGCATTTGTTTCATTAATAGAAATCATGTATTATTGTATATCTGTGTTTATGGTTGCATCTATGATACATTTATGTTATATTATTGAATATCTGTGATATCTCTATGCATTTCTTTATAATATCTCCGCTCTCATTTTGTGCCGAAAATAATCCAGATCAACATGTCCATTATGCCTAAATTGTGTCCTTGACTTGCACTTGTATTCCAATGATAGCGATGACAAGAGATGGTTATGCACCCCAAGGCTATCTGGTCATTGTGTTGAATGTTGGAGTTGCAAAGTTGAATAACTAACATATCTAAATGCCACCTTCGTCCATATTCTTTCTTCATCTTGATCCTTCCTCGATTGCTTGTACCTATGTCGTTATGATGCCTTGAATTAATGGATGTTCGACCTTCTTCCTCGTAATTAGGACTAATGGGGTGGTGGATATGATAAGTTTTAAGCTTCATCACAGTTCCAGTATGACCGAGTAGAATGATCCAGTGAGGTAACTATTCTGGCATGATTGGATATTCTCATTGATAGCTATAATAACTAAGGTTTAAACCATTCATGATTTCAGTCCCAATTCAAATTAAATTTCTTAATTCCATATTAAATCTCTACATAATATGGGGGATGGGTGCATCCACGTGGTGCCTAGGGACTTGCGTCGGGTCTCTCCGTGGAACCCATGGGCCCAAAAGGTCTCGACTCTCTACCATTTGTCACCCAAATCAGAGGACTGAATTTGTTTCTGGACAAAGTGTTGCAATCATGTTTCAGGGGATAATTATCTTGCATGTTCCAATGTTTGTCAATGTTACTCTATTGAGTGGCGACCCCTTCATTCATCATCCTATCCGATAATTTTTTATTTGATGTAATTCCACTATTTCCCCCCAGTTTGTAAATATAAGTATAACTGGCCAAGAGACTATGGTAGGCTAAATATGTGTGAATGTTTGATTTGATGAACCTTTGCATAAAAGGGTCAATGTATGAATTTTATGTTATTAATAGACGTTGGATATGTGTTGCACAACTGCTGAAAGGGGGGAAGTTTTCCAAGATAGACCATGGATTTTATGAGAGAGATGGTGATAAGAAACCAAGAATGGTTGAGATTACCCTCACCAGACCAATACCTACTGGGTGTATTTTCTCAACAGTCCTCTGACCCATAAATGAATTACTAGTCAGCCTGGTAGTTGGAAGTCCATCCTCAAGAGTTAATGAGGATATGGGGTAGGGTACCCATATGAAAGGCTTCCAGGCCTGACCAGGAATTGGGATTTATACCCACACAACCTTGTTGAGGAAGGAAATAAAGGAGGTGTTGGAACTTGGGTATGGAAGTGCACAAAGGTCAGGGAAGAAAAAGGAGAATGTGAACTTCGCAGAAGACACAGTGAATATTATTGGGTTGAAGTGAGCTAAAGAGAAGAAAAGATGGATATAAGTAAGCCATTGGATGAGGAGATCGAGGATGATAGATCAATAAGAAAGAAGGATCATGGAAAACTCAGAAATTGGATAAATCCACCATTGGACACCTTAAAGCACCATGTGAGAAGGAAGGAAAGACAGGCTGGAAAAGCCTTGAAAATACGGTTAAATTTGACCTACGGTTTTAGACACCTAGGGTTTTGGTATCTAGGGTTTTGGACACATAGGTTTCGGCCTAAGGATTTCGATGAGATATTGTAATGTATAAATAAAGTTCAAGAGGACCTAGGTTGGGTTGTTGTTGTTGTCGTCGTTACTATTGATCGATCTAGTTGTTATTGTTGGTTGTTGTGAGAAATTATTGTTGATAGAGAGAGAAGCGCTGAGTGTGAGAGCCTTCTGGTATTGTAAGATCTTCAGCTGGGTGCAAAGATCAACCTTGTATCTAGGTGCATAGGTAGGATAGAGAAAGAGAGGAGAAAAGAGAGGATCTGTTAGCTAAGAGCGCAGACAAGAACTGTATCCTTCATCTTAATATATTATAAATCACAGTTATGTGGATGTAGCCCTAGAGAGAGGGTCAACCACGTATATTTGGTTTTGTGTGTGATTGGTATTCTGTCTCTATCCTTGATATACTGTGATTGCATTATTATGTTAGATATGATAAGTAGATCTGCAAAATAGATCTAAGTTGATAGGTGATATATGAATGTTGTGATGCTCTTGTATTAGATCCACTTGATATTCCCCTTGGTTGTAGACATACATGTCCTGCAACCCCCTCATAACTGCTTCAGGTGAGACTGCATCTGCTTCCCAGGTGTTTATGAAAGGGCCAGTAGTTAGGTCTTGTTGGTGGGCTCTTGGACCTAAAACCTGTTGACGGGTGAAATTGACCGCTCGTCAACTAGAGGAGTGAATCTGGTCAAGGGTTGTCTAATTAACCCAAGCCGTTTGGATTAATTCACTCCGACGGGTTTAGCGGCTCTGTTGGCCGATCTAAGTCCTAAAGAAAGCGGAAATATAACTAAATAAAATACAATAACTTAATAAATAACACTTGTTGAAAAATATATATACATCTAATATTTATCTGCAGTCTAACTTATTAATACTTATAAAATAACACCACTTATCATATGCACAATATATACAAATAATTCTATTTCTAATATATATGTAATATGTACAAGCTACAAATTTTAATCTAAATCCGTGAAAATTGAATGTAATTGATTTTTTAAACAACAGGAAAGTTGTTATCTAATCTTTTTTATTTGTTTTCTTAGGTGTTTATATTTAATAAATCGAATATCAAACTGTCTAATTTAATAAAAAAAATAACAGATGGTAAAAAGTGTTTTAACTACAAGGAACTTCTATATCTATTATACTAATGAAATCAAATAACAGGGCTGACCTGTTATCGCATCCAATATCTGTTCAATGTGTAGCATCCAGTCACCTTATCTGATGAGGTAAACCTGCACCAGATCCTGAAATTACTTCTAATAAATGTGAAGCCGTAATGATGAAGTTTGAATCATAACAACAGAACACATAATAGATGCAGTCATAGTAATCTTATAATCTTACAAGCATCCACAATAAGATAATTCTTCCTGTGAGAACTTGTGTATAAACGTTTAATCGAAATTAGAGATAAACCTCTTAATTCAAATTGAACGAATGATTAATGTGTGTTATATCTGGGACATAAAAATATGGACATTATATAATCTTTGATCATACCAACTGATAATAAACCACGATGACAAAAGCAATCATAATCTATTGACAAATTGAAATAAACATGACTTGAATAAAAACATTATACAGAAAAGATAAAGTTGTGACGTGTATCATATTCCATTCAAGTCTGTAGTGAAACATCCATAGTCTTGCCCCCGGGCTGAGATGATGCAATGTGTACAAAATAACATGCTTATATAGGTTCTAGGAAACAAAACTGTTTCATGTTGATAATATCAAATCTATTTCAAAAATATGGGGGATGCAACCTCCCTGATTTCATTAGATATCAAAACTATCAAGAGTCTAATTTTGTCTATCAAAATGGATAACAGATATGGCTGGGAGATCTCAATAGTGCCTCATATCTTCTTGGAAATCATGGAATCCTTAATCATCCTTTTAACAAATGAAAATGAGAAGGTTTCAGATATTTTTTTATTGTCAAATCAAACAATTCGAATTTTTCTAACTAGCTACAGAATCTTACGATTATGTAGCTAGTTATAATAGCAACTACAATCATATTTTATTCAATAAACAAAACAAACTAATATTTATAAGAAAGATAATATATTCAATCAAATCGTATATCCTAACTTAAGAGTGACAAAATCATGCTAAAATTTAAAAAGATCATACCTCAAATCATGGAATTAAAACATATCAAGAAATCTTGGAGTTTACGATAGTTGTTGCTACCTCTACATTCTTAAAAATGACACGACCTGTAGTTTTCAATCGTTTCTTCTTCCCTTGGATAATAGAATCAAGTCTATTGTTTTCATTTGTCAACCTGTTGACTTGGTCTCTTAAAGACTTAAGTCGGGACTGTAGCAAAGGCACATCAGTATAGTACCTGTCGATCCACGATCGACACTCATCACACTGTGGCAGTAGGGACTGTGCATTGGCACTGACAGCATTAAGGGTTGGAGATTCGTCCACGCGAAAGGTGGGTTTATCAAAGAGTTGAATTCTCGAGAATTCTGGGTTATCCTTTAGACATGGAGTTAGATTGTTTACATAGTCATAGGGTGTGTCAGGATAGAGCCCATATGACACTGGATCTTCTTCAGCCAAAAATTTCTCAATTTTAGAATTTGAGTCTTCACTTACTTCAATCATGTTGTTTGTGTCTGCACAGGGTTTGATTTTATTCTGAACACTTCGTGAAATCAAATGACCAGCCTTTTTATTCTTGAAATTAACATCGACGTTTCCCTTGTGCTTCTTCCCTGTAGGTTTGATAACAGTTTTAGTGCAACTCTTTGGGTCTAAGACCGGTCGATTGTCCTGTTGGATAACATTAGGGTAGCTAGGGAGTTCATTTTTAGGGGAAAGATCACAGGCCTGGAGCGGTGGGGAAGAGGTGGTAGGTTTCACAAGGGTTTCCACGATAGCCGTCTTATCAACCTATCCCAATTCATGGTTTTCGAAAATATTTCGTATGATGAATGAATCCCAATAGTCATTTTGGGACTGTAACTGGTGTACAAGGATAATTTTAATAATCCCATGGTGGAATAAACTTGAATCTATCCTCTATTTCCTAAACCGTTTACCCATCTTATACAGACTTCTAAGCAGGAAGTATGGCATATTCAATGGGAAGCCAATGAAACTCATAAGCAAGCGTAGATGATACAGGAAAATTAATCTGAATCTTCCTTCACACACAATGAATTTATTCACAATAGCAAGTATATCATGCCACCTAGGTTTTAAGGATGACGCTGGCATACCTCGATCACAACTAGTAATTTTTCGTGAGGTAAACATCAAAGTCCAGGGGACCTCTTCAACTTTCGCATTCTTGAACCTTTTTTGCCCGATAGCTGGAAAACCCATGGCTTGGCTTAAGAACTCTTCTGTTACTTCTAACTACACATCAACTAAATTTTCCCTACAGCCATCGAAGGTCAAGGTAAACTCTTGGGCAACTCGAAGATTAATACCCTTAAATTTTTCGATGAACAAATGCCAGTCGTTCCTTTCTAAATCCTCCCTGGCATTATCATATGATAGCAGGGTTCGGATGCCATTCGGCTCAATCCTTCCCACTAGAGCCACGACGAATGGAAGGGAATCAACTCAGAACTCACGGGCAGGGTTTGATAAAAAGCCATAGAGCCATGACCCCAAGCCTTATCAAAACAATGCTATGATATTTCAAACGGTGGGTAGAGGTGTTAATCACCATGTGTGGGAGAAAAATTGTGAAGCCCGAGACCATACTAAGGAGTAATGGCATGTTGTACTTCGTATGCCACCTTGGCGTTGGGTATGTATTAGGATCAGAGCACTTTGACAACCAAAGTACGCGCATTCATAGATAAATTACAAAGGTAAGTGCATGAAATAAAAATTGAATAATTCAAAATTTCATGAATCAAAAATCCATCAATATCAATATAAAAAATCTAATATTAATGAATGGAGGTCTTGCGCTTATGCAACCAAGGCATGCTTAGAACCAAAAGGGTCATAAACAAGGAGGACAACATGTTCATAGAAAAAATATGACAATTCTATAATAAACCACATGAGCAGTCTTCCTTTAATCACAAATCAAAACAAAATGTCAATTCCAGCCACGAGTTTTCATGCTTGCAGTCATGAAAACAAAAATCGAAAAGAAGATATGTAAAAAGAGACAAGTGACAAGTGTCCTTTAGTGAGAATGCTCATGACGAGTAATGAAAATTTAGAGACCCTGTGTAGGCATCTTACAAACAATAGAAATTATATTATTGCTGTCAACAATGGCGACATGCTAGGAGAAGAAGTTATCTCTGCCAAATGACAAGTTCAGATTAGGATAATTAGAAAAAATTCGAATCAAAAACAACCGAAAAGTTGTTTGAACATCATAAATAATTATAATGCATTCCAGTTTTCAGACAACTGTTATTTTTAAAGAGACGAAAACTGACAACAATCTTAACATAAGAGAGTCACGATATTAAAGTTAAAATCTTCAATACTATTGTCAGGGCCGCTACTTCCAGCAGGCGTCCATAGCCTCGACAGGGATGTCAATTAACCCACTCCAATATCTGTATCATGTCCAGAAGTTCCAGATCAGAACGAAGGACATTTAAGATATAAATAGAATCCATATCTGAGAATTTTCTTATACCTGACATTGCTTCGCTGCCAATGGGCCTGCTCAGTACCCCGGCGAAGTTATATTGGTGCCATGCATGCATTTACCCACTGCCAACAGACCTGTTCAATATCCCTGCGGGTTTACAAGCACTTCCCACAGCTCTCTAAAAAATTATTTATTTATTTAAAGATATTTAATAGAGCAGGGTGACGCTGAAAATTCTAGTTTTTTAACACATCTTAGTATGTCACGGACCTTGAAGAAATTTCTTAGTTGTCCTTTATCAAGATTTAGAAATAGTTTGTTAATAAAACTGACTTTCAACAGCAGGGAGACATCTTTGAGTTGTTCTCTTAAGGAATAGGGACAACGTAAAAAGAATTTTTATGGATGATAGTGAATACCTTCAGTTGCAGATTGAAATCAAGAAACGCTTTTCAAACAACAAGTTATCTTCAACATGGCTGCAAACTCAGAGAAATACCACAATTGATGTTTAAACAATTTTTAGGAGTCATTTTGGAGGGAAAATTTTTATGTTCTCTTCATCTGAGATAGCCCATGATGCAGGCATGCGTGTTTCAAAAATAAAGACTGATAAGCATAGAGGAAAAATAAAAAAAAACCAGCAAACAAAAACAAACAGCAAACAAAACATAAATTATTTACACAGTGTGCATGGGAGCGTCATCAGACAAAGTACCTTTTTAGAGTTTGGCCATTCACTGGAAAGGTGTTTGGCTATCCCTATAAATTCTGTAATCGGAAGGAACTGGGACCCAATTTCTCAAAAATTAAAAATGGTCCTAACCAGAAGTTCTGAAACTTAGTATGCTCTCCTTTTCCCTCATGAGGTTTGTCCCATTTTAGGACAAGGTCACCTACCTCAAAATTTTTGTCAGAGGCTGAATTGGAATCAAACCAGTTTTTAACAATGAGTTGATGTTGATCCAATTTATGTTTTGCTTGAGCCCTCACTTCTTCTAATTTTAAAAAAGCGTTAATTCGACTCTCCAAAGCGGGACAGTCTTCTTCCTATACTTTCTGCGATAACTGCAGAGATGGAAAAAGGACATTTGGTGGAAGAATTGCCTCTCTGCCGTAAACGAGAAAGAAAGGCAAGTTACCCACAACAGTTTTAGGAGTTACTCTATCAGCCCAGATTGCATTTAACAATGCGTTACGCCAATTTTTATGGTTTTCAGAGACCATTCTCTTGATAATTTTGATCAGATTTTTATTAGTTGATTCTGCCAAACCGTTTCCTTGGGGGTAATAGTTTGTAGAGTACTTTAATTTAATTCCTTTTTCTAGAGAGAAATCACTCATTTCAAGAGATGAAAAATAAGAATCATTATCAAATACCAGGCATTCAGGGATACCAAAACGAGTAATAATATTTGAATTCAAGAAGGATATTACCTGGCTGGTATTTACAGCTCTTAATGGGGCAACATCGGACCACCTGGTGAAGTAATATGTGGTTGTTATGATATATTTATGCTTCTACGTGGATGGAAGATTGATTGGGCCTATAATATCTAGACCCCACTGCTGAAAAGGGGAGTCTACCAAAACTGGTTGCAAAGGGAAAGCTGGTTTCTATATCCGTTCGGATGCTTTTTGACAAATCACACACTTGCAACATAAAGCATGAGCGTATTTAAAAAGGGTAGGCCAGTAATAACCTGCTCTTAATACTTTATGGGCAGTGGTGTCCCCACTGAAATGCCCACCTGCTTCCCCTACATGTAATTCCAATAAGACTTTTTCTACTTCATCTTTCTCAAGACAACGCATTAGTACTCCATCAAAATTTTGATGAGACAAAATACCATTAATCAATTGAAAAGAAGAAGATTTTAATCTTAGTGATCTCCTTTTTGTGGGATCAAGGTGACGGGGAGTTGATCCGTGTATAAGACAAAATTTTATGTCATCATACCAGGGACTAACAGGGTTTTACGCACAGCATATTTGATTTTGATAGTGTTTTCCTAGATTTAACATATCATTTTCCTCTTGTTGTCCTACATTTGAATCAGAGACCAATTTTCATAAACCTTGGCCTCTTACAATTTGTGCTGGGGTGATTTCTATGTCATATTCTTGTAAGGATGTTACCCAGTTTGCCCTTTTTCCCCTAGTTCTTTCTGAACTAACAAATTTCTGACAGCTGGGTAAGGGACAATGATTTTCGTCCTAGATTTCAACAGATAAGATCAGAAGTGCTTTACTTCATTGAAAACAGCATAGGCTTTTTGATCTACTACTGGGTAATTAAGTTCCGCCCCCTTGAAGGTTGAACTCATAAAGGCGATTGGAACCTCATTGTTTTCAGCATTCTTTTGAGTTAGGACAGCACCGTAAGATCGATCAGAGGCAAACGTGTAGAGAGTGAAGTCTTGTGAAAATTCGAGGCTCATTAGAGAAGGAGCATCTATTATGGCCTTTTTTATTGAATCAAAAGCCTCGCTTTCTAAAGGTCCCCAATGGTACTGTACATCCTTTTTTATTAAGTTTTGTAATGGTCTCACCATTTCTAAAATGTTGGGGACAAATCTCCTAAGAAAGTTTATCTGACCTAAGAAAGATTGCATGGACTTTTTTTACGAGGGACGGGGCAGTTTTGAAATGACTTGAGTTCTTTTAGGGTCGATAATCATCCCTTCGCTCGATACAATGAATCCTAGGAGCTTACCTTGTTCTACTACGAAGATAGATTTTTTAGGATTCAAAGAAATGTCGTACTTATGACATCGCTGTAGAAATGATCTTAAATGAGCTATATGATCTTCTTTGTTTTTCGAGAAGACAGTGATGTCATCTAGGTAAACTACTACAGATTGATTGATTAAGCCTCGGAAAGAGATGTCCATCGCTCTCTGGAAAGTGTCACCAACGTTTATGAGTCCAAATGGCTTCTTTCTATAAGCGTAGGTGCCCCATGGAGTACGGAAAGTAGTTTTGAGTTGGTTTGAGGGAGACATAAGGACTTGGTTGTACCTTGAAAAACCATCCAACAAGGATAATCTTTCAGAACCAGATACCTGTTGAAGGATCTGTTCCATGGGAGGGACAGGGTAGTTGTCTTTATCAGACGCTCGGTTAATATTTCAGAAATTAACACATAGTCGGACATCACCACTCTTCTTTCTGACAGGGACAAGATTAGAGACCCATTGTGTGTACCTAACTGGGAAAATTATCTTAGCGTTCAGGAGTTTATTTAATTTCTTCTTTACCGTTGGTTCAAGTTTTGGGTGCATTTTCCTTAATTTTTGTTGAAAATGTTGGGTTTAAGGTTTCATGGGAATAACGTGTTGTATGATGTTAGAATCAAAGGTTTTTAGGTCGTCGTACGTCCAAAAATAAACATCTTTGAATTACTTAAACAACTTAATAAATGCTACTTTTTCTTGCTCAGAACACCCCAACCCTAAATTAATGAATTGTGGATTGTCTTTAGTTCCCAAATTTACTTTTTCATGCATCAAGGAGGAACTATTCGTTTTACAGTTCACATATTTTCTGAACTTGTCCTGAAGATCATAAAAATTTTCTAATCTAACCACAGATTTCGGGATAGAGTTTACCATGTCTGATGAAGATTCTAGAGATCTTAGATCTGGTATTACCGTAAGGTCACGAAGATTTTCATCATGGGTACCTTCGTCGATCACCGCACCCTGGAAAGTTTCTTCCATGTGCAGAAAACTTATAATCTGTTGATCATCATCGAAGACTCTCCAATTTGTGATGTTGTCTAGGATGGACGGTCTGAACAACAGTTCGACAGAAAATGCATTCAGAGATAATCCTTTTGCAGGAAAAAGTTTTGAAGCTACGTTAGCTAACTAATCAGCTTCTGAATTATTCAATCTAGGAATAGAATTTATGTTAAATGCAGAAAACTTGTTCATCAAATTTCATACCTTAGTTTGATAGATTTTAAGGTGCAGAGATAAACAATGGATAGAACTTTTTACTTGTCTAACCATGATTTCTGAATCACCAGAGACAATCAAATTTTGAATGTTCAGATCTAATGCTTTTCTGAGGCCTTGTAGGAGTGCCTCATATTCGGTTGTATTTTTTGTACATTCAAATTCTAACCGGAAAGAAATTATAGTCTTGTTACCTGCTGGATCGATGAGCACGCACCCTCCACCAGCTCCTTCCTTAGATTTTGACCCATCAAAGTAAAGAGACCGCATTTGATTTTCGTCGGGTGCATGTGACCACTAAGAGATGGTTTTTGACTGCGTGCATGTCATAACTTCATATTGTTGTTTCAGATCAGTGATGGTATAAGTTTCGGCCATGAAATTGCCGAAAAAAGTATCAATCCCCTGTATTTCAGGCGAATTGGCAAAAGGAGTGAATGGTTCATTGGGATCATTTAAATCAGTCGCCGTGAACTTCAGATAGTGTTCATGATTTACCTTGATTATGTTAGGATTTCCATTCTCGGGCAACCACAAGTGAGACCAATACGTCACAAAATAGTCGTGTAATTGTTCCAACCAGTCTCTACTTAAAAACAAACCATAAAATTCTGGAATATCTACAACAATAATATCAGTCACTTAATGAACTTTAGGATTAGACAACAATCTTATAAGCACATTCTTTAATTCGCCTATCACTTTAACACTAGTTCGATCAAGATGGATGGTTGAACTTTGGCATTAATCTTTTGACAGACAGACCAAGGCATTACGTTATATGATGCACCTAAATATACCATACAGTTATGTGCATTCCTATTGAAAATTTCAAAAGTCAACAAAAATGGAGGGACATTTCTGCGAGTACTAACAGTAGAAGTTTGTTGTTTTTTAATCGCAGCCTATGAAAGTAGTTTATCTACATTTGTTACATTATTTAGAGGAAGGTATCCTTTCTCATGAGGCTCAGATGTCGTTTTGGCAGAGGCCTTCTGAGGAAATTTGGGGTTGTTTTGAACACCTTTGTTACTGCTCAGATTGCTACTTTTGTTGTTCTCTGCAATATTCTGCAGGATTTTTTGCAGAAGAAAAGGGAATTTTAACAATTCGTAAACATAAATATTAGCCCGAAGCTTTTTTAGATCTTCAATTAAATCGTAATCTAAACTTGGGTTTACTGAATTATGTTTAGTCTCAGTTGATTTAGACTGTTTTTTAGGCAAAATCATCGTAATTTCGGAAGAAGACTTATTTGTTGTCTTGCTCCTAGTATTGTAAGGATGCACTATTTCGAAATTAGCTTGAAAAATGCTATCCGAAAAATGTTCGAAAATATTCGGAGAGGATTCATCTTCTTCTACCGTCTCTTTTTCAGCTACTTCTTCAAGAATCTCGGGAGGAATCAAGCTATCGTGTGCTTCTAGGATCGTTTGAATAGAAAATTGCAGGCTTTCTAGATTTAGGCCTTCAGTATTTGAATTAGGTCAGTTGGTGGGAAAAGGCTTCCTAAAAGGGGTTTTGTAGGGACCTTTGCTCGAAGAAGCTTCTTTAGCCGACCTTTTCAAATCTATAACTTGATTGGACAATTTCTGAACAACTTTCTGTAAGTTTTCTAAATCCGAACTCTCAGGTTGAGCCTTGTTTTGGGAAGGTCTAGGAAGGATTTCAATTTTCTTTTTGGAAGATGAACTAATCTCTATCTTGTTTCTAGTAGTGTCTTTTAAACTAAGAATGTCTTTCTCGATCTGACTACCCTCTTCGAAGGCTTCTAACAGCATGGATTTCTTGGATCTCTTTACCCAAATGGCTATGTTTTGATGTAATGCTTTTGTGTAGTATGCGACAATAAGATTCTCGGCAGGCATCGAATCTATGGGGATTCCGTTCTTTAGTTTCAAGAACCTTTGATTAAAGTTTTTGATCTTTTCTTTAGAGTTCATTTTTAGACTAGCAATCTCCATGACTAGAACTTCAAGGTACTTGTTATCTCCGAACTTCTCAAGGAAACAGGATTCAAATTTCTCCCATGACATGATGGTGTGGGGCTATTGGGGAAAGTACCAGGTAGAGGCATTGCCTTCAAAGGTGTAGGGAAACAATCTACATTCTACGTATTCATGCTCAACACTACGGAGTCTAATGGCTAACATAAACTTTTTGATGTGATCTTCAGCGATCTGTTTGGAGTCCGAGTCAAAATTAGGGAGTCATTTCTCTAGGTGTTTGGGTAAAGGATGATGAGGCCCCGGTATGGCCATTGCATCTTCGTCAAGCCAGGGTCTGGCAGGATTGTTCGCATTGAATATAGGTGTGGGTAGTGTCGAAGGCTGGGATGAGGAATTGCCTTCATCAGAGGATTCTTCTCCAGAAGAAGAAGGAGATGAAGGGGGCGGTGATAGTGGAATACCAGATCCTCCTGCTGTAGGAGTGAGGATTGGATTTGTAGGGTTTAAGGTAAGGTCATTACCTCCAATTTGTTCTCTGATATCAGAGAAGTCTAATGGTTGATTCAAAGGTCGGATTGGTTGTCTTATACGGGCTAAGGCATTGTGCATTATTATGAGGGATTGACGAACAATCTCTTGTATGTCACCACCCGAAGGATTTGGAGTTATTGGTTCAACCGTGATCCGTAGATCATCGTTTGATGTGGTTGTTGTTTGAGGGACAATGTTGTCGTCTGAATGACTTCTAGTTACTATAGGTGAGCGGGTAGGTGGGGGAGGAGTCTTACGACCTCCTCGTGCCATTAATATTTTTCAGGCCCTCCATCTAGCACCATTTGATGATGGGTGAAATTGACCGCTCGTCAACTGGAGGAGTGAATCCAGTCCAGGGTTGTCTAATTAACCCAAGCCGTTTGGATTAATTCACTCCGATGGGTTTAGCGGCTCCGTTGGCCAATCTAAGTCCTAAAGAAAGCGAAAATATAACTAAAGAAAATACAATAACTTAATAAATAACACTCGCTGAAAAATATATATACATCTAATATTTATCTGCAGTCTAACTAATTAATACTTATAAAATAACTCTACTTACCATATGCACAATATATACAAATAACTCTATTTCTAATATATATGTAATATGTACAAGCTACGAAGTCTAATCTAAATCCATGAAAATCGAATGTAATTGATTTTTTAAACAACAGGAACGTTGTTATCTAATCTTTTTGATTTGTTTTCTTAGGTGTTTATATTTAATAAATCGAATATCAAACTGTCTAATTTAATAAAAGAAATAAAATATGGTAAAAAGTGTTTTAACTACAGGGAACTTCTATATCTATTATTCTAATGAAATCAAATAACTGGGCTGACCTATTATCGCATCCAATATATGTTCAATGCGTAGCATCTAGTCACCTTATCTAATGAGGTAAACCTGCACCAGATCCTGAAATTGCATCTAATAAATGTGAAGTAGTAATGATGAAGTTTGAATCATAACAATAGAACACATAATAGATGCATTCACAGTAATCTTATAATCTTACAAGCGGCCACAATAAGATAATTCGTCTTATGAGAACTTGCGTATAAACGTTTGATCGAAATTAGAGATAAACCTCTTAATTCAAATTGAACGAATGATTATTGTGTGTTATATCTGGGACATAAAAATATGGACTGTATATAATCTTTGATCATACCAACTAATAATAAACCACGATGAAAAAATCAATCATAATCTATTAACAAATTGAAATAAACATGACTTGAATAAAAACATTATACAGAAAAGCTAAAGCTGTGGTATGTATCATATTCCATTCAAGTCTGTAGTGAAACATCCATAGTCTTTCCCCTAGGTTGAGATGATGCAATGTGTATAAAATAACATGCTTATATAGGTTCCAGGAAACAAAATTGTTTCATGTTGATAATATCAAATCTGTTTCAAAAATACGGGGGATGCAACCTCCCTGATTTCATTAGATATCAAAACTATCAAGAGTCTAATTTTGTCTATCAAAATAGATAACAGATATGGTTGGGAGATCTCAAGAGTGCCTCATATCTTCCTGGAAATCATGGAATCCTTAATCATCCTATTAACAAATGAAAATGATAAGGTTTCGAATATTTTTTTAATTGTCAAATAAAACATATCGAATTTTTCTAACTGGCTACAGAATCTTACGATTATGTAGCTAGTTATAATAGCAACTACAATCATATTTTATTCAATAAACAAAACAAACTAGTCTTTATAAGAAAGATAATCTATTCAATCAAATCGTATATCCTAACTTAAGAGTGACAAAATCATGCTAAAATTCAAAAATATCATACCTCAAATAATGGAATTAAAACATATCAAGAAATCTTGGAGTTTATGATAGTTGTTGTTGCCTCTACATTCTTGAAAATGACATGACCTGTAGTTTTCATCCATTTCTTATTCCCTTGGATAATAGACTCAAGTTTGTTGTTTTCATTTGTCAACCTGTCGACTTGGTATCTTAAAGACTTAAGTCGGGACTGTAGAAAAGGCACATTAGTATAGTACCTATCGATCCACGATCGACACTCATCACACTGTGGCTGTAGGGACTATGCATTGGCACTGACAGCATTAAGGGATGGAAAATCATCCACGCGAAAGGTAGGTTTATCACAGAGTTGAATGCCCGAGAATTCTGGGTTATCCTTTAGACATGGAGGTAGATTGTTTACATAGTCATAGGGTGTGTTAGGATAGAGCCCGTATGACACAGGATCCTCTTCAGCCAAAAATTTCTCAATTTTTGAATCTGAGTCTTCACTTACTTCAATCGTGTTGTTTCTATCTGCACGGGGTTTAATTTTTTTCCGAACACTTCATGAAATCAAATGACCATCCCTTTTATTCTTGAAATTAACATTGATGTTTCCCTTGTGCTTCTTCCCTATAGGTTTCATAACAGTTTTAGTGCAACTCTTTGGGTCTGAGACTGGTCAATTGTCCAGTTGGATAACATTAGGGTAGCTAGGGAGTTCATTGTTAGGGGAAAGATCATAGGCCTGGAGCGGTGGGGAAGAGGCGGTAGGTTTCACAAGGGTTTCCAGGATAACCGGCTTATCAACATGTCCCAATTCATGGTTTTCGAAACCATTTCGTACGATGAACGAATCCCAACAGTCGTTTTGGGACTTTAACTGGTGTACAAGGAAAATTTTAATAAGACCATGGTGGAATAAACTTGAATATAACCTCTTTTTCCTAAACCATTTACGCATCTTATACAAACTTCTAAGCTAGAAATAGGGCATATTCAATGGGAAGCCAATGAAACTCATAAGCAAGCGCAGATGATACAAGAAAACTAATCTGAATCTTCCTTCACACATAATGAATTGCTTCACAATAGAAAGTAGATCATGCCACCTAGGTTTTAAGGATTAGATTGGAATACCTCGATCACAACTAGTAATTCTTCGTGAGGTGAACATCAAAGTCCAGGGGACCTCTTCAACTTTCACATTCTTGAACCTTTTTTGCCCGACAACTGGAAAACCCGTGGCTTGGCTTAAGAACTCTTTTGTTACTTCTAAATGCACGTCACCTATATTTTCTCTGCAACCATCGAAGGTCAAGGAAAACTCTTGGGCAACTTGAAGATTAAAACCCTTAAATTTTTCGATGAACAAATGCCAACCGTTCCTTTCTAAATCGTCCCTGGCATTATCATATGATAGTAGGGTTTGGATGTCATTTGGCTCGATCCTTACCACTGGAGCCATGGCGAGTGGAAGGGAATCAACACAGAACTCATAGGTAGGGTTTGATAAAAATCCATAGAGCCATGATGCCGAGCCTTATCAAAACAATGCTATGACATTTCAAACGGTGGGTTGAGGCGTTAATCACCATAAGTGGGAGCAAAATTGTGAAGCCCAAGACCATACTCGGGAGTAATGGCATGTTGTACTTCATATGCCACCTTGGTATTGGGTACATATTAGGATAAGAGCACTTTGACAACCAAAGTACGCGCATTCATAGATTAATTACAAAGGTAAGTGCATCGAATAAAAATTGAATAATTCAAAGTTTCATGAATCAAAAATCCATCAATATCAATATAAAAAATTGAATATTAATGAATGGAGGTCTTGCACTTATGCAACCAAGGCATGCTTAGAACCAAAAGGGTCATAAACAAGGACGACAACATGTTCATAGAAAAAATATGACAATTCTATAATAAACCACATGAGCAGTCTTCCTTTAATCACAAATCAAAATGAAATGTCAGTTCCAGACGCGAGTTTTCATGCTTACAGTCATGAAAACAAAAATCGAAAAGAAGATATGTAAAAAGCGACAAGTGACAAGTGTCATTTAGTGAGAATGCTCATGACGAGTAATGAAAATTTAGAGACCCTGTGTAGGCAGCTTAAAAACAATATAAATTATATTATTGCTGCCAACAATGGCGACACTCTGGGAGAAGCAGTTATCTCTACCAAATGGCGAGTTCAGATTAGGATAATTAGAAAAAACTTCGAATCGAAAACAACTAAAAGGTTTTCTGAACATCGTAAATAATTATAATGCATTCCATTTTTCAGACAATTGTTATTTTTAAAGAAAAGAAAACTAACAACAATCTTAAGAGAAGAGAGTCACGATATTAAAGTTAAAATCTTCAATATTGTTGACAGGGCCGCTGCTACTAGCAGGCATCCATAGCCTCGACAGGGATGCCAATTAACCCACTCCGATATCTATATCATGTCAAGAAGTTCCAGATCAGAACGAAGGACATTTAAGGTCAAAACAGAATCCATATCTGAGAATTTTCTTATACCTGACATTGCTTCGCTACCTGCAGGCCTATTCAGTACCCCGGTGAAGTTATGTTGGCGTCATGCATGCATTTACCCACTGCCAGTAGACCTGTTCAGTATCCCGGTGGGTTTACAAGCACTTCCCACATCTCTCTGAAAATTTATTTAGTTTTTTAAAGATATTTAATAGAGCGGGGTAACGTTGAAAATTCTAGTTTTTTAACACATCTTAGTATGTCACGGACCTTGAAGAAATTTCTTAGTTGTCCTTCATCAAGATTTAGAAATAGTTTGTTAATAAAACCGACTTTCAAGGGTAGGGAGACATATTTGAGTTGTTCTCTTAAGGAACAGGGACAGCGTAAAATGAATTTTTATGGATGATCGTGAATACCTTCAGTTGCAGATTGAAATCAAGAAATGCTTTTCAAACAACAAGTTATCTTCAACATGGCTGCAAACTCAAAGAAATACCACAATTGATGTTTAAACAACTTTCAAGAGTCATTTTGGAGGGGAAATTTTTTTGTTCTCTTCATCTGAGCTATCCCATGATGCAAGCATGTGTGTTTCAAAAAGAAAGACCAATAAGCATAAAGGAAAAATCAAAACAAACCAACAAAGAAAAACAAACAGCAAACAAAACAGAAAATATTTACATAGTGTGCATGGGAGAGTCATCAGGAAAAGTACCTTTTTAGAGCTTGGCCATTCACCGGAAAGGTGTCTGGTTGTCCCTCTAAATTATATAATCGAAAGGAACTGGGACCCAATTTCTCAAAAATTAAAAATGGTCCTAACCACAAGTTCTGAAACTTAGTATGCTCTCCTTTTCCCTCATGAGGTTTTTCCCATTTTAGGACAAGGTCACCTACCTCAAAATTTCTGTCAGAGGCAGAATTGGAATCAAACCAGTTTTAAACAATGAATTGATGTTGATCCAATTTTTGTTTTTCTTGAGCCCTCACTTCTTCTAATTTTAACAAAGCATTAATTCGACTCTCCAAAGGGCGACAGTCTTCTTCCTATACTTTCTGCGATAACTGCAGAGATGGAAGAAGGACATGTGGTGGAAGAATCACCTCCTTGCCATAAACGAGAAAGAAAGGTGAGTTACCCACAACAGTTTCAGGAGTTACTCTATCATCCCATATTGTGTTTAACAATGCGTTATGCCAATTTTTATGGTTTTCGGAGACCGTTCTCTTGATAATTTTGATCATATTTTTATTAGTTGATTCTGCCAAACCATTTCCTTGGGGGTAATAGCTGGAAAAGTACTTTAATTTAATTCATTTTTCTAGAGAGAAATCACTCATTTCAAGAGACGAAAAATAAGAAGCATTATCAAATACCAGGCATTCAAGGATGCCTAAATGAGTAATAATATTTGAATTCAAGAAGGATATTACCTAGCTAGTATTTACAGCTTTTAATGGGGCAGCCTCGGACCACCTGGTGAAGTAATTTGTGGTTGTTATGATATATTTATGTTGCTGCAAGGATGGAGGATTGATTAGGCCTATAATATCCAGACCCCACTGCTAAAAATGGGAGTCTACCGAAACTGGTTGCAAAGGGAAAGTTGGTTTATGTATCCGTCTGGATGCTTTTTGACAAATCACACACTTGCAACATAAAGCATGAGCGTATTTAAAAAGGGTAGGCCAGTAATAAATTTCTCTTAATACTTTATGGGCAGTGGTTTCCCCACCAAAATGCCCACCTGCTTCCCCTTCATGTAATTCCAATAAGACTTTTTATGCTTCATCTTTCTCAAGACAGCGCATTAGTACTCCATCAAAATTTTGACGAAACAAAATACCATTAATCAGTTGAAAAGAAGTAGATTTTAATCTTAGTGCTCCCATTTTTATGGGATCAAGGTGACGGGGATCTGATCCATGTATAAGACAAAATTTTATGTCATCATACTAGGGACTCTTAGGGTTTTGCGCACAGCAGATTTGATTTTGATAGTGTTGTCCTGGATTTAACATATCATTTTCCTCTTGCTGTCCTACAGCTGAATCAGTGACCAATTTGCATAAACCTTGGCCTCTTACAATTTGTGCTGGGGTGATTTCTATGTCATATTCTTATAAGGATGTGACCTAGTTTTTCCTTTTTTTGCCTAGTTCTTTCTGAACTAACAAATTTCTAACAGCCGGGTAAGGGACAATGATTTTCGTCCTAGATTTCAACAGATAAGATCGGAAGTTCTTTACTTCTTTGAAAACAGCATAGGATTTTTGATCTACTTCTAGGTAATTAAGTTCCGCCCCCTTGAAGGTTGAACTCATAAAGGTGATTGGGACTTCATTGTTTTCAACGTTCTTTTGAGTTAGGACAGTAGCGTAAGATCAGTCAGAGGCAAACGTGTAGAGGGTGAAGTCTTGTGAAAAGTCAGGGCTCATTAGAGAAGGAGCGTCTATTATGGTCTTTTTTATTGAATCAAAAGCCTAGCTTTCTAAAGGTCCCCAATGGTACTGTACATCCTTTTTTATTAAGTTTTGTAATGGTCTCACCATTTCTGAAAAGATGGGGATGAATCTCCTAACAAAGTTTATCTGACCTAAGAAAGATTGCATAGAATTTTTTTACGAGGGAGGGGGCAGTTTCGAAATGAATTAAGTTCTTTCAGGGTCAATAATCATCCCTTTGCTTGATACAATGAATCCGATGAGCTTACCTTGTTCTACTGCGAAGATAGATCTTTTAGTATTCAAAGAAATGTCATACTTACGACATCGTTGTAGAATGGATCTTAAATGAGCTAGATGATCTTCTTTGTTTTTTGAGAAGACAGTGACGTCATCTAGGTAAACTACTATAGATTGAATTATTAAGCCTCGGAAAGCGACGTCCATTTCTCTCTGGAAAGTGGCACCGGTGTTTATGAGTCTAAAGGGAATCTTTCTATAAGAGTAGGTGCCCCATGGAGTACAGAAAGTAGTTTTGAGTTGGTCTGAGGGAGACATAAGGACTTGGTTGTACTCTGAAAAACCATCCAACAAGGATAATCTTTCAGAACAAGATAACTATTGAAGGATCTGTTCCATGGTAGGGACAGGGTAGTTGTCTTTATCAGACGCTCGGTTAAGATTTCGAAAATCGACACATAGTCGGATTTCACCACTCTTCTTTCTGACAGGGACAAGATTAGAGACCCATTGTGTGTTCATAACTAGGAAAATTATCTTAGCATTCAGGAGTTTGTTTAATTCCTTCTTGACCGTTGGTTCGAGTTTTGGGTACATTTTCCTTAACTTTTGTTGAAAAGGTTGGGTTTGGGGTTTCATGGGAATAATGTGTTGTATGATGTTAGGATCAAACATTTTTAGGTCGTCGTATGTCTAAGAAAAAACATATTTGAATTCCTTAAACAACTTAATAAATGATACTTTTTCTTTCTCAGAACACCCCAACCCTAAATTAATGCACTGTGGATTGTCTTTAGTTCCCAAATTTACTTTTTCATGCGTCAAGGAGGAACTATTCGTTTTATAGTTCACAGATTTTCTGAACTTGTCATGAAGATCGTAAAAAATTTCTAATCTAACCACAGATTTCAGGATAGAGTTTACCATGTTTGATGAAGATTCTGGAGATCTCGGATCTGGTATTACTGTAAAGTCATGAAGATTTTCGTCATGGGTACCTTCGTCGATCACCGTGCCCTGGAAAGTTTCTTCCATATGCTGAAAACTTATAATCTTTTGATCGTCATCAAAGACTCTCCAATTCATGATGTTGTCTAGGATGGACATTCTGAACAACAGTTCGATGGAAAATGCATTCGGAGATAAGCCTTCTGCAGGAAAAAATTTTGAAGCGACGTTAGCTAACAAATTAGCTTCCGAATTATTCAATCTAGGAATAGAATTTATGTTAAATGAAGAAAACTTGTTCATCAAATTCCATACCCTAGTTTGATAGCTTTTAAGGTGCGGAGATAAACAATGGATAGAATTTTTTACCTATCTAACCACGATTTATGAATCACCAAAGACAGTCAAATTTTGAATGTTCAGATATAATGCTTTTCTGAGGCCTTATAGGAGTGCCTCATATTTGGCTATATTGTTTGTACATTCGAATTCTAATCAGAAAGACATCAGTGTCTTGTTACCTCTTGGATCGGTGAGCACACACCCTCCACCAGCTCCTTCCTTAGATTTTGACCCATCAAAGTAAAGAGACCATATTTGATTTTCGTCGGGTGCATGTGACCACTGAGAGAAGGTTGTTGACTGTCTGCATGTCATAACTTCAAATTGTTGTTCCGGATCAGTGATGGTAGAAGTTTTGGCCATGAAATTGTTGAAAAACGTATCCATCCCCTGTATTTCAGGTGAATTTGCAGAAGGAGTGAATGGTTCATTGGGATCATTTAAATCAGTCACTGTGAACTTCAGATAGTGTTCCTGATTTACCTTGATTCTGTTAGGCTTTCCATTCTCAGGCAGCCATAAGTGAGACCAATACGTCGCAAAATAGCCATGTAATTGTTTCGACCAGTCTCTACTTAAAAACAAACCATAAACGTATGGAATATCTACAACAATAATATCAATCACTTAATGAACTTTAGGATTAGACGACAATCTTATAAGCACATTCTTTAATTCGCCTATCACTTTAACACTAGTTCGATCAAGCTAGATGGTTGAAATTCAGCATTAATCTTTTGACAGACAAACCAAGGCATTACGTTAGATGACGCACCTAAATCTACCATACAGTTATGTACATTCCTATTGAAAATTTCAAAAGTCAACAAAAATGGAGGGACATTTCTGCGAGCACTAACAGTAGAAGTTTGTTGTTTTTTAACCGTAGCCTCTGAAACTGGTTTATCTACATTCATTACATTATTTACAGGAAGGTATCCTTTATCATGAGGCTCAGATGTAGTTTTGGCGGAGGCCTTCTGAGGAATTTTGGGGTTGTTTTGAACACCTTTGTTACTGCTCGGATTGTTATTTTTGTTGTTCTCTGCAATATTCTGCAGCATTTTTTACAGAAGAAAGGGAATTTTAATAATTCGTAAACAAAAATATTAGCCTGAATATTTTTTAGATATTCAATTAAATCATAATCTAAACTTGGTTTTACTGAATTATGTTTAGTCTCAGTTGATTTAGACTGTTTTTGAGGCAAAATCGTCGTAATTTCAGAAGAAGGCTTATTTGTTGTCTTGCTCCTAGTATTGTAAGGATGCACTGTTTCGATATTAGCTTGAAAAATGCTATCCGAAAAATGTCTGAAAATATTCGGAGAGGATTCATCTTCTTCTACCGTCTCTTGTTCAGCTACTTCTTCAGGAATCTCAGGAGGAATCAAGTTATCGTGTGCTTCTAGGATCGCTTGAACAAAAAATTGCAGGCTTTCTAGATTTAGGCCTTCAGTATTTGAATTAGGTCGGTTGGTGGGAAAAGACTTTCTAAAAGGGGGTTTGTATGGCCCTTTGCTCAAAGAATCTTCTTCAGCCGACCTTTTCAAATCTATAACTTTATTGGACAATTTCTGAATGACTTTTTGTAAGTTTTCTAAATCTGAACTCTCAGGTTGAGCCTTGTTTTGGGAAGGTCTAGGAAAGATTTCGATTTTCTTTTTGGAAGATGAACTAGTCTCTATCTCGTTGCTAGTAGTGTCTTTTAAACTCAGAATGTCTTTCTCGATCTGACAAGCCTCTTCGAAGGCTTCTAAAAGTGTGGATGTCTTGGATCTCTTTACCCAAATGGATATGTTTTGATGTAATGCTTTCGTGTAGTATGCGACAATAAGATTCTCGGCAGGCATCGAATCTATGGGGATTTGGTTCTTTAGTGTCAAGAACCTTTGATTAAAGTCTTTGATCTTTTCTTTGGGGTTCATTTTTAGACTAGAAAGCTCCATGACTAGAACTTCAAGAGACTTGTCGTCTCCAAACTTCTCAAGGAAGCAAGATTCAAATTTCTCCCATGACACGATGGTGTGGGGCTATTGGGCAAAGTACCATGTAGAGGCATTGCCTTCAAAGGTGTAGGGAAATAATCTATAGACTATGTCTTCGTTCTCAACACTACGGAGTCTAATGGCTAACATAAACTTTTTGATGTGATCTTCAACGATTTTTTTGGAGTCCAAATCAAACTTAGGGAGCCATTTCTCTAGGTGTTTGGGCAAAGGATGTTGAGGCCCCGGTATGGCTACTGCATCTTGGTTAAGCCAGGGTCTGGTGGGATTGTTCACATTGGCCATAGGTGTGGGTGGTGTTGAAGGTTGGGATGAGGAACTGTCTTTGTCAAAGGATTCTTCTCCAGAAGAAGAAGGAGATGAAGCATGTGGTGATGGTGGAATACCAAATCCTCCTGCTGTAGGAGTGAGGATTGGATCTGTACGGTTTAAGGTAAGGTCAATACCTCCAAGTTGTTCTCTGATATCAAAGAAGTCTAATGGTTTATTAAAAGGTTCGTTTGGTTGTCCTATACAGGCTAAGGCATTGTGCGTTCTTATGAAGGATTGATGAACAATCTCTTGTATGTCACCACCCGAAGGATTTGGAGTTACTGGATCAACCGTGATCCGTAGATCGTTGTTTGATGTGGTTGATTTTTGAGGGACAATGTTGTTTTCTGAATGACTTCTAGTTACTATAGGTGAGAGGGTAGGTGGGGGAGGAGTCTTACGACCTCCTCATGCCATTAATAGTTTTCAGGCCCTCCTTCTAGTGCCATTTATTGATGGGAAAAATTGACCGCTCGTCAACTGGAGGAGTGAATCCAATCTGGGGTTGTCTAATTAACCAAATCCGTTTGAATTAATTCACTCCGACGGGTTTAGTCGCTCCATTGGTCGATCTAAGTCCAAAATAAAGCGAAAATATAACTAAAGAAAATACAATAACTTAATAAATAACACTCACTGAAAAATATATATACATCTAATATTTATCTGCAGTCTAACTAATTAATACTTATAAAATAACTCTACTTATCATATGCACAATATATACAAATAATTCTATTTCTAATATATATGTAATATGTACAAGCTATGAATTTTAATCTAAATCCGTGAAAATAGAATGTAATTGATTTTTTAAACAACAGGAAAGTTGTTATCTAATCTTTTTTATTTGTTTTCTTATGTGTTTATATTTAATAAATCGAATATCAAACTGTCTAATTTAATAAAAGAAATAATAGATGGTAAAAAGTGTTTTAACTACAAGGAACTTCTATATCTATTATACTAATGAAATCAAATAACAGGGCTGACCTATCATCGTATCCAATATCTGTTCAATGCGTAGCATCCAGTCACCTTATATGATGAGGTAAACCTACACCAGATCCTGAAGTTGCTTCTAATAAATGTGAAGCGGTAATGATGAAGTTTGAATCATAACAACAAAACACATAAAAGATGCAGTCACAGTAATCTTATAATATTACAAGAAGCCACAATAAGATAATTCTTCCTGTGAGAACTTGCGTATAAACGTTTGATCGAAATTAGAGATAAACCTCTTAATTCAAATTGAACGAATGATTATTATGTGTTATTTCTGGGACATAAAAATATGGACAGTATATAATCTTTGATCATACCAACTAATAATAAACCACGATGAAAAAATCAATCATAATCTATTAACAAATTGAAATAAACATGACTTGAATAAAAACATTATACAAAAAAGCTAAAGCTGTGACATGTATCATATTCCATTCAAGTCTGTAGTGAAACATCCATAGTCTTTCCCCCAGGTTGAGATGATGCAATGTGTACAAAATAACATGCTTATATAGGCTCTAGGAAACAAAATTGTTTTCTGTTGATAATATCAAATCTATTTCAAAAATATGGGCAATGCAACCTCCCTGATTTCATTAGATATCAAAACTATCAAGAGTCTAATTTTGTTTATTAAAATGGATAACAGATATGGCTAGGAGATCCCAACAGTGCCTCATATCTTCCTGGAAATCATGGAATCCTTAATCATCCTGTATGATAAGGTTTCAAATATTTTTTTAATTGTCAAATCAAACAATTCGAATTTTTCTAACTGGCTACAGAATTTTACGATTCTGTAGCTAGTTATAATAGCAACTACAATCATATTTTATTCAATAAACAAAACAAACTAGTCTTTATAATAAAGATAATCTATTCAATCAAATCGTATATCCTAACTTAAGAGTGACAAAATCATGCTAAAATTTAAAAAGATCATACCTCAAATTATGGAATTAAAAAATATCAACAAATCTTGGAGTTTACGATAGCTGTTGCTGCCTCTACATTCTTAAAAATGACACAACTTGTAGTTTTCAATCATTTCTTCTTTCCTTGGATAATAGACTCGAGTCTGCTTTTTTCATTTGTCAACCTGTCAACTTGGTCTCTTAAAGACTTAAGTCAGGATTGTAGCAAAGGCACATCAGTATAGTACATGTCGATCCACGATCGACACTCATCACACTGTGGCTGTAGGGACTATGCATTGGTATTGACAGCATTAAGGGTTGGAGAATCATCCACGCGAAAGGTAGGTTTATCACAGAGTTGAATGCCCGAGAATTTTGGGTTATCCTTTAGACATGGAGGCAAATTGTTTACATAGTCGTAGGGTGTGTCAGGATAGAGCCCGTATGACATGGGATCTTCTTCAGCCAAAAATTTCTCAATTTTTGAATCTGAGTCTTCACTTAATTCAATCGTGTTGTTTGTCTCTGCATAGGGTTTGATTTTATTCTGAACACTTCGTGAAATCAAACGACCAGCCCTTTTATTCTTGATATTAACATCGATGTTTCCCTTGTGCTTCTTCCTTGTAGGTTTGATAACAGGTTTAGTGAAACTCTTTGGGTCTAAGACTGGTCGATTGTTTTGTTGGATAACATTAGGGTAGCTAGGGAGTTCATTATTAGGGGAAATATCATAGGCCTAGAGCAGTGGGGAAGAGGTGGTATCTTTCACAAGGGTTTCCACGATAACCAGCTTATCAAACTGTCCCAATTCATGGTTTCTGAAACCATTTCGTATGATGAATGAATCCCAACAGTCATTTTGGGACTGTAACTGGTGTACAAGGGTAATTTTAATAATCCCATGGTGGAATAAACTTGAATCTAACCTATATTTCCTAAACCGTTTACCATCTTATACAGACTTCTAAGCATGAAGTAGGGCATATTCAACGGGAAGCCAATGAAACTCATAAGCAAGTGCAGATGATACAGGAAAACTAATCTGAATCTTCCTTCACATGTAATGAATTGCTTCACAATAGCAAGTAGATCATGCCACCTAGGTTTTAAGGATGAGACTGGCATACCTTTATCGCAACTAGTAATTTTTTGTGAGGTGAACATCAAAGTCTAGGGAACCTCTTCAACTTTCGCATTCTTGAACCATTTTTGCCCGATAGCTGGCAAACGCATGGCTTGGATTAAGAACTCTTATGTTGCTTCTAACTACACGTCACCTATATTTTCCCTGCATCCATCGAAGGTCAAGGCAAACTCTTGGGCAACTCGAAGATTAAAACCCTTAAATTTTTCGATGAACAAATGCCAACCGTTCCTTTCTAAATCGTCCCTGGCGTTATCATATGATAGTAGGGTTTGGATGCCATTCGGATCGATCCTTACCACTGGAGCCATGGAAAATGGAAGGGAATCAAAACATAACTCACATATAGGGTTTGATAAAAAGAGACAGAGCCATGACCTCGAGCCTTATCAAAATAATGCTATGACAGTTCAAACAGTGGGCAGAGGCGTTAATCACCATGTGTGGGAGAAAAATCGTGAAGCCCAAGACCATGCTTGGGAGTAATGGCATGTTGTACTTCATATGCCACCTTGGAATTGGGTATGTATTAGGATCATAGAACTTTGACAACCAAAGTATGCGCATTCATAGATTAATTACAAAGATAAGTGCATCGAATAAAAATTGAATAATTCAAAGTTTCATGAATCAAAAATCCATCCATATCAATATAAAAAATAAAATATTAATGAATGGAGGTCTTGCGCTTATGCAACCAAGGCATGCTTAGAACCAAAAGGGTCATAAACAAGGAGGAAAACATGTTCATAGCAAAAATATGACAATTCTATAATAAACCACATGAGCAGTCTTCCTTTAATCACAAATCAAAACAAAATGTCAATTCCAGCCGCGAGTTTTCATGCTTACAGTCATGAAAACAAAAATCGAAAAGAAGATATGTAAAAAGAGACAAGTGACAAGTGTCATTTAGTGAGAATGCTCATGACGAGTAATGAAAATTTAGAGACTCTGTGTAGGCAGGTTACAAACAATAGAAATTATATTATTATTGCCAACAAAACCTAGGTTTTCCCCTGTTCCAACAAATGGTTCTATTGTCGGTACCGGAATCATCTTGAGGGAATGTCAAGGTGGTTTCCATCGAAGACAGAGACTCAAAAGTGGATAGAGGATCAAGAAAAGGACTTCGCTGAATCCCAGAAAAAGAACCCTAATCATAGTATAGAGGATTGGTTGGAGAAATATATCTTCACTGATATACACAAAATTTTCTTTGGGGGAATCCATCAGGAGTTGTAGGAGTGGCTAGCTAGATTAGCAGATACCCAGTTTTAGATCCAATCTAGACCGCATGTGGTTTGGACATCGAAGCTGATTAAGAAGGTCAAGAGAGTTGATAACACCATATCACGAGCAGTAGATCATTGGTTTGACAGTACCATTGGAGGGTACCTCACAGAGTTTGTTGTTGACAGAGTAGAGTCATATAGCCAAGCTGAGAGATATTTCTTTAACTGACCTAGAGGAAAAATTTTATTATTCCTGAAGTTGAAACTCAAGATGATATTGCATGAAAAGAACATATTGAAGATACAGTAGGTTGTTCGGATCTATAAAATACAATGTTCAAAAATTTGGACAGCGATAGCGAAACAAAAGATGGACATACATGCAGTGGGAGAGTGTTCAAAGAAGTTCTGATGCAGGAGCATCACCAGCAGCCAAGCAAGCATGTAAGCAAAAGCCAGCTGGGAAAAGCACCAACACATTTTTCATGTTTTGAAATGTTTAGGAAGATTAAGAAGTGGATATAAATGTGATAGTTGGGGAAGTGTACTTACATTTATAACAATATATTGTAAATAGATCATGAGCGATTCCCTCTCATATGTAGAACATAGAGACATTTATGCATAGTTAATGAAAGTAGGTAGATTTGAATACATAGATTAGACGGTTTAAGAAGCAGGAGGGAAAACGGATATAGACACCCTTGTCTTTGTATTATTGTATTATTAGAACATTATCATCATCATTCAAACTTTCGTGAGAAGAGAGTTGTAGTAGAGATCTATAGAGAAGAACCCATGTACAAAAGCTTTGAATTAATATATGGAGCTTTGAATCAGACTCATGGTGTTATGATGTTTTCTGTGTATACTTGTTGAATGGTATGTTAATAGTTGTTTTATTCTCTCTATTATACATTTGATTTAATATTGTGTTGAATGTATGAATTCATATTAGATGTTTAAATTCTGAGAGAGAGAGAGAGAATGAGTTTCAATTGTTTCTCTTCCTGAGTGAGAAAAGTTCCCGCAAGGAGTATAGTGAAACGTCCACAAGGAGTGAATTGGCAAAGGTTTAGAGTTTATATTTGAAAGCCTAGGAGGGATACCATTGTTCTTATTCCAACAGTAGTGCAAGTGAATCACAAAATCCGTGCAAGGTGTGCACAGGCTGGTTGAAAGCTTAGAACTCATCAACCAAAGGGAGAGTTGAAGGACTGTTGTTTTCGAAAGTGCACAGAGTCGAAGGAATCGAATACTTGAAGTATTTGAAAGTCTGTCACGAGGAGTGTGCGTAGGGGTCCTTTTGAGACTTGAGTTGCAAGTGAAAGCTCAGGAGGGTTAGTACCTTTGGAAATACCCAAAGGGAGACAGAGATTGAAAACATCTCACAGAGGTTAAGTTCCAGTGAAAGAACATTGGTTTATTTTGCAGGAGTTGTCAGGGAGGAAATGAGCGGTCGGAATTCTCTGTGGATAACTCACGAAGTCGCAAGGACCGTGGGATACAGAGGAGTTGTAGGTTGGATAAGGGTTGGAAGAAACCATTCTATGGGGTCCAAGATTCAACGACGATCGTTGATCATAAATGTTGAGTTGTCAAGATCATTTCGGTAAATCGAGGCTCCTAAATTCGAAGTGTAGACGAATGGTTGTCGGAGGTTCGTTCAAGTCCCAAAAGCCAGAAAGATTGGAGTGACAGGTGGCAATAACCTGTGTTGGAGATAGAGGACAACAGATAAAATAGGTGGCGTACTCGTCTCCAGGCATATTCGAAACTTTGTTGACTGTTTCGGGGTTTCGTAGTTTGGAGAGCTAGAAGCCTTGCATCAAGATTCGCAAAGACGTGAAGTCCGAAAATCCAAATCGATGAAAAGTCCCTTAGGGGAGCCAGTCTTGTTTAATGCATTGGGGTTTGGCATTTTAGCACTTTCGAAAACAAGATACAGGGGTTCCTTGTTCCAAGATTCCTGAAATCACAAGACACGATACGGCTGTGGAGGAGGACGCGGCCAAACATTTCAGCAAATCGGCATTTTGGGTTTCGGCAATAGAGGTTCGAGAAAATCGACATTAGGGATCGCAAAATTGCAAGACCTAAAGTCCTGAATTAGTGAAGGGCGCAATGTTATTGTGTTCAAGGAGATTTGGGTTGGCGCCTGGTGTTTGTTCATGCAGGTTAAATTCATAAGGACCTGTGGATACGTCGTGAGTGTATGAGATATTCCCCGAGGGGAAATCAAAGAGTCAATCAGACTCAAGGGCAGATTTAGAATGATTCTACATGGACCTTGACCCAAGGGTTTGGGGGTCTGCACCAAAGTGGTATTAGAGCACAGAAAAATTTATTTTCTTTCTGTAGCAGAGAAAAGAGGAGAAATTTCTTAGCCATGCCACCGAGGAGAAGAAACAGGCCAATTTCAATGCCTGATCCAGCAGTAGAAAGGGAAATGCGCAAATTACATGCCAGGATTGATGCCATGGAAACAGCACAGAGGTGCACAGTTGACGCTGGGGATATCAGTGAGGGTAAAAGTGAAAATGAGGCTGGAAACGAAGGAGAAGAAGTTGCAGTCAAAGATGTTGCGGATGAACGCCTATTCAGGGTTGTTGCAAGGATAGGTGCCAGAGCAAAAATGGAGATTCCTATGTATGAGGGAAACTTATATCTTGAAGAGCTTCTAGACTAGATTATAACTCTGGATAAGTACTTCGACTATGAGGATGCCAAGGAAGATAAGAAAGTCAAACATTTTGTCACTAGACTTAAAGGGCATGCAGCACTATGGTGTGATGAACTGCAAGTTGATAGACGCTGCAAAGGAAAGTAGAAAATCAAGATCTGGGATAGAATGGTTGTGAATATGAAAGCCAAATTCATACCCAAGGATTATCAAATCACTCTATTTCAGAGAACGCAAAATTTGAGACAGAAGTTGATGTCAGTGAAAGAATACACTGAAGAGTTCTACAAGATAAACATCAGAGAAGTTCATTGGGAAAGTGATGATGAAAATCTTGCTAGGTACATGAATGGTCTGTGATATGACATTCAGGACAAGATGAGCATGATAACCCTTCGAAATGTGGAGGATGCGTATCATATGGCTCTGAAATCTGAAGAGAAGCTTAGCCGGAAATAAGGTCAAAGAGGCCGAGATAGAAGTCAAGCCAGAGGCAAAACAATTTCCCAAGACAGAACTCAGAAATCTAAGGAATAAGGGAAGAAATCTCAAACTCGACATAAGAGGAGGAAGCTCACAGAGAGGGAAGTATGCTAATAGAAACACTTTTCCTCGAGCCATAGGAAGAGGAAGAGGCAGAGGCGGTGAAGTGAAATGCTTTGTCTGTGGAAAAAACAAACATAAATCCTATGAGTGTCCAGATAGGAAGAAAGAAGGTGGTGAAACTCACATTGTCAAAGCACAAGGATGGAATGTTGAGGCAGAAGATGTTGAGGGTGGAAGATCCTTAATGATGAGGAAAGTTCTCTTAACACCAGAGAAGGAGGCAGAGAATCCATCCCAAAGGAACAGACTGTTTCGGACTACTTGCAAGACAAAAGATAGAGTATGTAAAGTCACCGTGGAAAGTGGTAGCACAGACAA
>JASDQU010585405.1:38277-50369 GCA_032191745.1 Picea mariana
TTTGAAAAGAGGATATCATCAAATTCATATGAGAGAAGGTGACGAATGGAAGACAACATTTGAGATGAATGAGGGGCTATATGAATGGCTTGTTATGCCATTTGGCTTAAAAAATGGACCCATTACTTTCATGAGATTGATGAACGAAGTCCTGAAGGATTTCATAGGGAAATTCATCATCATATATCTTGACGATATATTAATTTTCAGCAAGACAGAAGCAGAGCACTTAAAGCATTTAGCTACAGTGATGAGGAGATTACAGCAAGAGAAGTTGTTGATAAATATGAAGAAATCATCATTTATGAGGACAAAACTCATTTACTTGGGTTTTTTTATCTCTGCAAATGAACTGAAAATGGATCTGGATAAGGTAGAAGCAATTAAGAATTGGTCATCACCGAAAGGTGTGTTTGAAGTTCGAAGCTTCCATGGTTTAGCTAGTTTCTATAGGAAATTCATCCGAAATTTCAGTGGAATTAGTGCACCGATGATGGATGCAGTGAAGAAAAGACATAAATATTTTCATTGGATAGAGGAAACAGAGAAAAGTTTCCACCTGCTAAAGAAGAAGATCATGGAGCAGCCAATTTTGGTTTTTCCAGATTTTAGCAAGACATTTCAGGTCAGGTGTGACGCGAGTGGATTTGCAATTGGAGCGGTCTTGAGCCAAGATGATAGGCCAGTTTCATACTTCAGTGAGAAACTTAATGAGGCAAAGATCAAATACTCAACATATGACAAAGAATTTTATGTTGTCATACAAGAACTGAATAAATGGAGACACTATTTGGTTCCTAAAGAGTTTGTTTTGTACAATGATAATCATGCTTTGCAATTCGTGACTCAATAGGACAAGTTGAACCAGAAGCATGCTAAATGAGTTGAATACATGAAGAATTTTACTTTTGTAATTAAAATTATTTCTGGAATTGCTAACCAAGTTGTTGATTCTTTGAGTAGGAAATGTTTGCTTATGCAGGAATTCAGAGTCAAGACTTTAGGTTTTGATAACATCACAGAAATGTACAAGGATGACCCAGATTTTAAAGAAGAGTATGAGGTGTCTAAGAATCCAGTTCTCAGGGACAGAAGCCAATGGACCGAATATATGATCCAGGATGGATTATTATTCAAGGGAAATTAGTTATGTATTCCAAAATGCTCCGTGAGGGAGAATCTGCTAAAGGAAAAACACAGTGGAGGACTGGTCAGACATTTCGATCATGACAAAACATTCTCAAAATTGAATGGTTCATATTTTTGGCCATGGATGAGGACAGATGTTAAGAAATTTGTGGACAGATGCAGGATTTGTCAGCACACAAAAGGGAAAAGGAAGAAAACAGGGTTATATCAGCCATTACCCATACCAGAAAGGCCGTGGGATGCAGTGAGCATGGATTTCATATTGGGACTGCCAAGGACACAAAGAGGATATGATTCAATCTTTGTGGTTGTACCCAGATTTTCAAAAATGGCACATTTTATACCATGCCAGAAAACTAGCGACACAACTCATATTACGAACCTATTTTTCAAAGAACTCCTTAGACTTCACGGCTTGCCAAGGAGTATAGTTTCAGATTGGGATACCAAGTTTGTTGGATATTTCTAGAGGAATTTATGGAAGAAGTTGGGGACAAGTTTGTCTTTTATCTCAGCTTATCATCCTCAGACGGATGGGTAAACAGAGGTTGTGAATAGGAGCTTGGGAGACCTACTGAGGATCCTAGTGACTGAACACCACAGTCAATGGGATCACATTCTGCCACAGGCGGAATTCGCTTACATTGATTCGATCAATAGAAGCACAGGGCAGAGTCCATTTCAGATTGTANAGGGGAGTTTCTGAATTGAAAGATTCAGAATGAAATGAGTTTAGAAGTGCTAGTGCAGAGGACTTTGCAGAAGCAATGAAGGAGCTTCATAGTCGAGTTAAGAAGAAGTTGCAGAACTCCAATCAAGAATATAAGCGCAGAGAAGATCAACACAGGAGAGAAATTCAATTTGAAGTTGGTGATCTGATTCTTGCACATTTGAGGAAATAAAGATTCCCAAGGGGAACATATAACAAACTAAAAATGAAAAAGATTGATCCATGCAGAGTCATGAAGAAATTTGGGGCAAATGCATATGAGATTGAATTACCCGATGGGATCAAAATTTCACCGATATTCAATATTGCAGATTTGTACCCTTACAGAGCTGAAGAAACAGGAACAGAGGATCAACAGACAGAAGTTTAGTGGACAAAACAAATGCCTGTAGATGAAAAGCCATAGATGGAAAGTATAATTGACAAGAGAGTCAACAGAAAGACCAAGAGAAAAGAGTATTTTGAATACTTCGTCAAATGGAAGGGACATCCAGTTGAAGATGTCAGTTGGGAAGATGAGGCAAAAATTCACAAGCATGGACAGACCATGCAAGAGCTCATGAACATGAGTTCATGAAAAATTTCAAGTGAGGGAGTATGATGCAGGAGCATCGCCAACAGACAAGCGAGCGTGTAAGAAAAATCCAATTGGGAAAAGCGTCAACACATTTTTCACGTTTTGAAATGTTTAGGAAGATTAAGAAGCGGATATAAATGTGATAGCTAGGGAAGTGTACTTACATTTATAACAAGATATTGTAAGCAAATCATGAGTGATTCACTCTCATCTGTAGAACATAGACGCATTTATGCATAGTTAATGAAAGTAGTTAGATTTGAATTCATAGATTAGACAATTTAGGAAGCAGGAGGGAAAACGGATATAGACACCCTCGTCTTTGTATTATTGTATTATTAGAACATTATCATCATCATTAAAACTTTCATGAGAAGAGAGTTGTAGAGAAGAACCCATGTACAGAAGCTTTGAATTAATATATGGAGCTTTGAATTAGACTCATGGTCTTATGATGTTTTCTATGTATACATGTTGAATGGTATGTTGATATTTGTTTTATTCTCTCTTTTATACATTTGATTTAATACTATGTTGAATGTATGAATTCATATTAGATGTTTGAAGTCTGAGAGAGAGAGAGAGAAAGAATGAGTTTCAATTGTTTCTCTTCCTGAGTGAGAAAAGTTCCTGCAAGGAGTGCAGTGAAACGTCCACAAGGAGTGCGTTGACAAAGGTTCAGAGTTTATCTCTGAAAGCCTAGGAGGGATACCATTGTTCTCATTCTAGAAGTAGTGCAAGTGAAGCACAAAATCCATGCAAGGTGTGCGTAGGCTAGTTGAAATATTAGAACTTATCAACTAAGGGGAGAGTTGAAGGATTGTTGTTGCTAAAAGTGCACAGAGTCGAAGGAATCAAATACTTGAAGTATTTGAAAGTCTATCGCGAGGAGTGCATGTAGGGGTCATTTTGAGACTTGAGTTGCAAGTGAAAGCTTAGGAGGGTCAGTACCTTTGGAAATACCCAAAGGGAGACCGAGATTGAAAATGTCTCACAGAGGTTAAGTTCTAGTGAAAGAACATTGGTTTATTTTGCAGGAGCTTTCAAGGAGGAAACCAGTGGTCAGAATTCTTTGTGGAGAACTCATGAAGTCCCGAGGACCGTGGGATCCAGAGGAGTTTCAGGTTTTATAAGGGTTGGACGAAACTATCCTGTGGGGTCCAGGATTCAACGATGATCGTTGATCGTAATTGTTGAGTTGTCAAGATCATTTCGGTAAATCGGGGTTCATAAATCTAGAGTGAAGATGAATGACTGTCGGAGGTTCGTTCAAGTCCTGAAAGATGGAAATCTTGGAGTGACAGGTGGCAAGAACCCATGTCAGAGATAGAGGACAGTGGAGAAAATAGGTGGTGTACTCGTCACCGAGTGGAATTGAAACTTCATTGACTGTTTCGGGGTTTCGTAGGTTGTAGAGCCGAAAGCCTTGCATCAGGATTCGTGAAGACGCGAAGTCCAAAACTCTGAATCGGTGAAAAGTCCCATAGGGGATCCAGTCTTACTGAACGCATTGGGGTTCGGCATTTCGGCACTTCGAAGACAAGAGACAGGGGTTCCTTGTTCCAAGATTCCCGAAATCGCAAGACGTGATATGGCTATGGAGGAGGACACGACCAAACATTTTAGCAAATTGGCATTTTGGGTTTTGGCAGTAGAGGGCCAAGAAACTTGACATTAGGGATCGTGAAATTGCGAGACCCGAAGTCCCGAATTAGTGAAGAGCGCGACGTTATTGTGGTCAAGGAGATTTGGGTTGGCGCCTAGTGTTTTTTCGCACAGGCTCAATTCATAAGGACCTGTGGATACATCGTGAGTGTATGAGATATTCCCCGAGGGGAAATCAAAGAGTCAATCAGACTCAAGGGAAGATTTAGAAAGATCTTGTGTGGACCTCGACCCGAGGGTTAGGGGGTCTGCACCAAGTTCACCTTGCAAACCTGTTTAAGAAGAACTACGGGGACGAGGGTTTCTACAGTGGAGAAGAGGCAGATCTAAAGGACGAAGAGCATTCAGAACCCACTAGGACAGAGGAAGGAAAAGTTGAAGAGCTTCACTGAGAAGAACCTGAAACTTCAAGAACTATGTAGACCATTGAAGTAAGTATTTTTATCCCTCCTGTTGATTCAGTAGTATTAAGCAATTAGAGTATTCCCAACCACCAGAGCGCCCAAAGCACTGTCACTAGTAATCCACCACATACTCAGTCAAGGACCCTAGGAAGATCTATGGAAGATGAGATGAGAGTTCCTATTTTTAGGGGAGATGGATCTAAAGATCCTGATCAACACTGGTTCCTATGTGAATTCGTATGGAATATTAAAAGTGTCACTGACGAAGCTGTCAAAAGAACCCAGTTTAGTACCACTCTAAGGGATCGTGCACTGAGTTGGTACATGAAGCTTGTTCAAGGAATTGCACAGCCTAAGCCACTGAATCAGATTAAGAATGCGTTGATTGCAGAGTTCAATAAACCCAAGTCGGAGTCACAATGTATTACAAATTTGAAAGAGATAAAGTAGAAGGTGTCCGAACCTGTTTGGGAATTCAATCAGAGATTCAAAACCTTAACAGGCCATTTGACTTTTCAGATCCCAGTTGAACAAAACAAAGAATGGTTCATTGTTGCCCTATTACCACACATCAGAGTTCCTCTGATGCAATAGAAGATTTTTTCATGGTATGAGGCATTGGAGATCGCCATGAAACTAGAATCAACCCCTATTTGAGAATCCAACTCAGGTATGAGTCAGATCTTGAGTCAGCTAACTAGCTTGTCTCTGTAGGTTGAAGATATGAAGAAAGACAAGGGAAAAGATAAAAGAGAATACATAGGGTGTGTTACATGCAGATCGGAAGGCCATGACAAGGAACACCTCCCCCTATTCAATGAATACTTGGCTTCTGGAGCTCTGATCCCTTTGAATCAAGTCACCTTACCCTGGTGTGAGCTATGCAGAAACAGACATCGCACTGGTGAGTGCTACTACATGCAAAAGTATGTACAGACACCTACAAATTTGTATTGTACATTCTATAAGTCCATAGGGAATGATGATAGGGATTGTAGGGCTTACAATCTCATGCATGAAAGGTTGAGAGACATATATAAGATTCAAGGTGAAGTACCGCAAGAAGGAAACACCACGCAGTATAACTCCTCTGGGAGAGGAAACTTCAATCCTCGTGGTGGATTCAGAGGAAGGGGACGAGGAGGAGGAATAGGTCGAGGCTGAGGACAGATAATCTGTTATAACTGTGCACAACCAGAACACCTCGCAAGGGATTTTTAGAACCCTTGCACTACTTGCAGCTACTGTAGTTCATTTGAAGATGTTATAGAATATTTTCCCATGCTGTTAGCTAAGCTTCATAAAAGATGAGGACCTCAACAAAACCCGCAAGTGCAACTGATATATGTTGAACCTCGTGGAGAAGACCCTAGATTCGTTTCTATAACCAGAGGAGGCGTTGTTATAGGAGATGACAGATCGACCAAAGGAAATATTACTGAAGACTCAGGAATCAGGAAAGCTGCAGAGAAGACACAAACGTTTGATGCAAGGAAAGAAAGACAAATTTTTGAGGAGACAAGAAATGAATTCAAAGGAGACCTAAGTTCCTCATCAAAGACAAGACCAGAACTGAGAGAATATGGAATGCCTCTAGAATTTGATCAGTTTGCTTCACCAAAAGAAGGAAAAGAGGTAAGCAAGCTCATGGAATTCCTATAAAGTTGTATTAAGTTGATTCAATATGAGAGCATTGTACAAGAGTTACAAAATTTAATCAAACAATATGATCTAGGAAAGATAGATCCCTTACTGAATAGGGAAGTACACCAAATTGGTAAGAAGAGAAGGACAAATAAGGAATTACATTTGAATGCCCAAATAGGAGAGTATGAGATAGATTATGTAGTCCTCGACTTAGGGTCGGAGGTCAATGTCATGATGAAGTAAACCTGGGCACTGATGGGAAAACTGAAGTTGATCTATTCCCCTATCAGGATTAGGATGGCTAATTGACAAGCTATAAGTCCCTTTGGTACATTGTAACATGTCCCTGTGGACATCGACGAAGTAAGGACGCTTGTATATTTTGAGGTAATTGAGATAGTTGATGATAGTTGTCCTTACCCTGCGTTGTTAGGAATTGATTGAGCTTTCAATAATTCCATTGTGGTTGATTTAAAGAAAAGATGCATGACTTTTGAAAGAGATGGCCTTAGGTTCATTGCACCTTTAGATCCAGATGAAGGTCAATGGTACACACAAACTATCAGAGAATAAGACCACGCATATGCACTAGAAAATATATACAAGCTAACATCCAGACAACAAAATTACATTAATCCTACAGCTGATGGGAACCTAAGCTGGTGAAGTGATAGCACATGCTCATCCGACTCAGAAGAAGCATTGGAGAACTGGAAGAATAAAATGTATGAAGTATCTACAAGAATATGTGCTATATTAACCAGAGAAGTTCATTGGATTGGCACAACTGTAAGTAACTTGCCCACCTTTGATGGTCTGAATCCTTTAGAAACCTTCTTCTCAGACTTTGAAGAAAGTGTACCAATACAACAAAGATTATTGGCAATGGATGAGGCCTTGAAAGCCACACCAGCAAGATGGTGAGGGAGACATAAACACAGCATTACATAATGGGTACAATGTTGTACCCTGATGACAACACGGTTCTTAGCATAAGTAGAAGGCTGTGAAGTTCACTACACAGGTCAAAGTTGTCCAAAGGACCATGTGGGAATTTGTGAAAAAGAATGGAGCAACATTCCTCAAGAACAATGGGTGCACAAATTCATTAACACGCTAGACACGACACCTATCAACTGGTACCTCCAAGCAGAGTTGCACCTCATCACTACGGATTGGGAAGGTATGACTTAGAATTTTGTAACTACCTTCTTATTTGAAATTCCATTTCCTTCAGTAGATCAAGCACTACATATTGTCAGACAGAAAGTCTTTGAGGAGGCCTCTAGCCTCTCTTTAGAGCAAGAAGAGGATGAATGGACTATGCCTCTCCAGAAATTGCAAGGTTGTTACAACATTAATGTTAATGGAGATGATGATCCTAGGAAGGTGAACATCGTAGAAACAAAAGGCCAGAGAGATGTAGAAGGACCAGGAGTTGAGTCACCATTTATTGGACATACGATCAAGATTAAGAAATTCAATATTGGAATAGAGAAGACACCTAAGTTTGCAAATGTTAGAGATTATTGGGATGCTACTACCATTGACAAAATTACAGAGTTACTACATGAATATTAGGACTTGTTTCCAACCAAGTTCACTGATATGAAGGGCATTAAAGGGCCTATGGGAGAGATGAGGATTCTTTTAAAGCTAGATGCAAGACCAGTCAAACAGATACCTTACAGACTAAACCCTAAATATAAGGAGAAAGTGAAGATTGAGCTCGACAGAATGTTGGAAGCAGGGATTATAGAACCTATGGAAGAATCAGAGTGGATTATCCCTATGGTGGTGCAAGACAAGAAGACATGAGAAATCAGGATTTGCGTAGACCTCAAAAAGTTAAATGATTCCTGTTTACATGACTCCTTCCCTACACCATTCACTGAAAAAGTGTTAGATAATGTGGGAGGCCAAGAGGTATATTCTTTTACAGATGGATTTTCAGGATACCATCAAATCCAGATTGCCAGGGACTGGTTTTAGTTTATTGAAGAATCATATTGAATGTTTAAGGCTAATGTTGGATAAATGAAGGCAGTGTCGAATTGCCTTGAACCTGAAGAAATTCATTTTCTTTTCACCATTTGGAGTGTTGTTAGGTCATATTGTATGTAAGCAAGGATTGTTGGTAGATCCATCCAAGATCACCATTATAGTTGATCTACCCCTCCTACTTCAGTCAAATAGTTGTGCACTGCACTGGGACACACAGGATACTACAAGAAGTTCATTAAAGGATATGCTCAGATCACAACACCCATGGAGAAACTGTTGAAGAAGGATTGTCAGTTTATTTGGATAGAAGAATGCCAGCAGAGCTTCAACACACTGAAATAGAAAATGGTTATTGCGCCTATTATGGTTTTCCCAGATTGGACCAAGGAATTTCATGTGCATGTCAATGCATCTTCCATTTATTTAGGAGATGTGTTAGCACAAACTGGAGGAGGAGATATTGACCACCCATTATCTTTTTCTAGCAGGAAGCTATCAACAACTAATATCAATTACACCACCACTGAGCGAGAAGGGTTATCCATGATGTATGCATTGCAGAAATTTTGCCACTACTTGTTGGGAGGACACTATAAAATGTTTACTGATAACTCCACGCTGAAATACCTAGTCAACAAGCCAGTGTTGGGGGGAAGGATATGCATATGGCTTCTAGTATTTCAGGAATATGATTTTGAGATCATAGTAAATCTAGGGAGAATGAACAAAGGTCCTGACCACTTGTCAAGGTTGGAACATGGTGAAGAGCCGACCAGTTTGGAGGATGCACAATTACTGGCCATTAGAAAGTTCAATGACCACTTCATAGAGATAGTCATGTTCCTATCAACAGGAATGGCACCTAGTGAGTATACAATTACCCAGAAGAAATAACTAGTAGTGCGTGTTGTAGACTTCTCACTTATAGTTGGACATATATACAAGATGGGACTTGATGAGACATTAAGAAGGTGTGTTATGGAGGAAAATCACCCACTGATCCTCACAGAATCTCATGAAGGCATCATAGGAGGATATTATGCAGGTAAAGCAACTGCGCAAAAGGTTCTTAGAGCTGGCCTTTGGTGGCCTACCTTACACAGAGATGCTAAAGACTATTCGAGAGCCTGTGATGTATGCCAAAGAGTTGGGAAACCATCCAAAAGAGATGAAATTCCATTAACACCACAACTGACCCTACAAGCATTCGAGAAATGAGCCATTGATTTCGTTGGACCTATAAACCCACCAGGAAAGCGTACAGGAGAAAGGTACATAATTACAGCAACATAATACTTGACCAGATGGGACAAATCAAGAGAAGTTAAGGACTGTAGTGCAACTACAGTTGTGCGCTTCATATTTTATGACATCATAACCAGGATTGGCTGCCCAAAGATCCTTATGAGTGATCAAGGTACACATTTCATCAATAAGACAGTTGAATCCCTGACTGAAGAATTTGCAGTCCACCATTAGAAGAGCACACCGTACCATCCACAAGCAAATGGGACAATTGAAGCATTCAATAAGATTTTGGAAACAACACTAACCAATATTTGTAGTGTGAATAGGGATGATTGGGATTTAAGAGTACCAGCAGTACTATGGGACTATAGAACCACTTGCAAGAAACTAACAATGCAGACCCCTTTTAAGTTGGTATATGGTATTCAAGTTGTTGTTCCAATGGAATATATGGTACCAAGCCTACGAATTGTTGCCTTTACAGATATGGATGACCCTATCATTGTTCAAGAGAGTCTTGCACAGTTGGTTGAACTAGAGGAAGATAGATTTATTGCAGGATTCCACCAGCAGGCTCAGAAGGAAAGAGAGAAGGCCTATCATGACAGGCACATCAGGAAGAAGGCATTTAAACAAGGTGATTTAGTAATGATATATGACAGTAAGTTCATACAACATTCTGGGAAGTTCAAAACGCATTGGCTATAGCCATATGAGATCGCTTATGTCACAGAGGGAGGAGATGTGCAATTGAAGGCTTTGAATGGGGAGTGGAAGGAAGGATTAGTGAATGGGAGACGGTTGAAATTGTACTATGAAAACCAGTTGCCACAAAACTCTCAGTAAACACAAAAAAGAAAAGATTATGGGTGCCAGGTGCAGTTGAAAATGGGTACCAGACACAGAAAAGACAATCTACACNGGGGAGTGGAAGGAAGGATTAGTGAATGGGAGACGGTTGAAATTGTACTATGAAAACCAGTTGCCACAAAACTCTCAGTAAACACAAAAAGAAAAGATTATGGGTGCCAGGTGCAGTTGAAAATGGGTACCAGACACAGAAAAGACAATCTACACAAGGAAGGAGAGGAGACAAAGAGTAGAAAGCAGAGCCTACACTGTGTAGTCTGAAATCGAAGTAAAATAGGAAGTTGAGATCTGAAGTGCCTCGGGATGAGTCACAGGGGAGTTTTGGGGGCCTATTGGCCCTTGGGTATGGAATTATGTGAAGATCAAGGAAGAAAAAGGAGAATGTGAACTTCGCGGAAGATATAGTGACTGTTACTGGGTTGAAGTGAGCAAAAGAGCATAAAAGACGAAGCCAAGTAATTCGTTGGATGAGGAGATCGAGGATGACAGATCAGTAAGAAAGAAGGATCGTGGAAAACTCAAAAAGAGGATAAATACACCATTGGATGCCTTAAAGAACCGTGCAAGAAGGAAGGAAAGACAGGCTAGTGAAGCCCTAAAAATACGAATCAAGTTGACCTAGGGTTTTAGACACCTAGGGTTTTGGTATATAGGATTTTTGACACCTAGGTTTCGGCCTAAGGATGTCAGTGAGCTATTTTGATGTATAAATAAAGGTCAAGAGGACCTAGGTTGGGTGGTTGTTGTCGTCGTTACTATTGATCGATCTAGTTGGTATTGTTGGTTGTTGTGAGAGATTATTGTTGAGAGAGAGAGAATAGATGAGTGTGAGAGACTTCTGGTATTGTAAGGTATTCAGTTGGGTGCAAAGATCAACCCTGTAGCTGGGTGCGTAGGGAGGGGAGAGAAAGAGAGGAGAAGAGAGAGGATCTTCTAGCTAAGAGCATAGACAAGAACTATATGCTTCGTCTTAATATATTATAAAGCATAGTTCTATGGACGTATCCCTAGCGAGAGGGTGAACCACATATATTTGGTGTTGTGTCTGATTGGTATTATGTATTTGTCCTTGATATACTGTGATTGCATTATTATGTTAGATCTGATAAGTAGATGTGAAAAATAGATCTAAGTTGATAGGTGATATATGAATGGTGTGTTGTTATTGTATTAGATCCACTTGATATTCCCCTTGGTTGTAGACATCCATGTCCTGCAACCCCCTCATAACTACTTTGAGTGAGACTGCATCTACTTCGCAAGTGTTGCCGAAAGGGCCAGTAGTTAGGACTTGTTGGTGCTCTCTTGGATTTGAGCCCTGGGTCTGCCCCTGTGACAATAGGAGGTAATGTGGGGACAGAGACAGATTGAAAAGATAGTAGAGTAGAGAGAACAATATCGAGAAGAGAAGGGAAGCATGTTTTTGACTTTGGAATAGGGAGAAAAGATGGGAAGAAATCTCATTTTTTGCTTAAAGAAGCCATGGGTAGGGTTTGGCTACAAGTTTATAAATGAGGTTGATGAGTGACTGAGGAAGTACTCTTGTGGACCTCCTTGCATGGGGTAGAGAAAACAAAATGCCAATTTTCTTGTGGGAGGAGGAGAGTAACCTTCATCCCTGACTATCATGGAGAAAAGAGAAGGAATATCTCTTAGAGCATCATGGTCTAGCTCGGGGGTCGCCAGTGGTAAATATGATAGGAGTGGTTGTGCCAATGGTTGGGATGAAATAGGCACCCCTTTTAGCAGTCGCTTCATATTTTCCATTTCTGATAAGTATTATCATACTCTGTGTGTG